>JAYECN010884738.1:0-40262 GCA_035222435.1 Microcambeva ribeirae | reverse complement strand
CACTGAGAAGAGGCCAGCCCCATCCTCCTCACTGCCTCCCTTGAGGTACTTGTAGACACTAATGAGGTCTCCTCTCATGTTCTTGATAGTTCTGCTACAGCAGTTGCCTTAACTGGAACACACTGGTTTTTGCCTGTCCAGTGCGATGGATAAATTATCATCAATAATTAAACAGCGCTCGTTGCAAATCCCAGCAGAAACGGTGCAGCTTCGAGCCGAGATGTTTCTTCTGCAGAGGGTGGGATGCGAGGAGGGAGCAGAGCTGCTCATTACAGACACGTTCCATTTGCACGTGATCCTTCATGTCCAAGAAGAGATGTATGAAGGTTTGCATGTCAATTAAAGTGTGCCAGCAATGAAAGAGGGTTTTCAGAAGCCTGAAAACAAAGTTTTTCAGATGGAGAGTTGGCTCTTGGCTAGACACTAATACCTGTGCAAGAATCAACAGCAGCCTCATTATAAAACTGCTCCTACCTTGTGTTCTTGCAATTAACAGTGAAAATGAATGGGGAGGATTTGTCTTGTAATTAGTGCAGGTTGGGACATCTGAACTGTCGCAACAAGTGCGTCTGAATTTTCCCAGTGGAGTGAAAGAAAACTTCAAAGAACTTATTATTCTTTCAGTTCAGTTGGCTGATTGGGCTGGGTCTTTTTAAAGGATTAGCTCCCTGCTGTGGCTAATAAGTATTGAAATGCTGGAAATGCTGATTTTTAGAAAGACTGTTTAGAATGAAAGCTGCTTTTTTCTTTCTATTAACCGTATTCCCATGTGTCACTAGAAAGTAGGAGGTGGGGGACGTGGAGAGGGCGCCGCTTTATGGTAGCAGTGCCCTCTGACCTGCCCGTGATGCCCTCCCTCTTTTTTTTTTTCCTGGATTGTGAAGTTTTCAGAGCTAGAATGCCGAGCAGTTGTCTTAAATTCACAAGCATTTAAAACAGCTGAAGTGCATGAAAACGAACTGATTAGAATGAAATTATGGATCGGGTGAGTATGTTCAAAAGTAGAAAGTTCTTTAGTATTAGCTCTTGTTCCAAGTCTGTTTAAAGCTACTATTGCCTCCTTCCTGTCCAAGGAAATAATTTTCTACAAGCTTCCCCAGCTTTTTGCCTTTAGTCACAAGGACACCCATGCTGCGTTTTTCAGTGCTGGTGCCATGCCAATAAACTAATAACACAGTGTTCTTCTTAATGAGGTGGCAGTTTTCCTACCTCTGAAAATTAAGACTGTCAGTCTGCAGCAATTTGGCACGAGGTAACACTGCCCATATCACTGTCTCCCAGTAGCAGCGAGAACAAAGTGCTGTTATTATCCATAAACCCAGATCCAACCTGAAGTTTTATATGTAATTTATCTCTGGCTCATCCCCTAATCAGCTGTCTTCCTGTAGAAGTCAGAAAGGTCTTCTCATAGGTATTGCTTCCCAATACCATATGGTTGGCAAATTCTTCACAACGGGAAAGGGAAGGATGAGAAAAGGAACAAAAGGTTAATCACTCCCCGTCTATGCTTATCTATTCAAACATAGATGTTTGAATAATACGAACACTATTGTGTAAACAAAATGGAGGACATCAACTTATGAATGTGAAAAATTAAATCAACCATCACTTAAAAGAATTATTTACACTTCTAAACTGGCAAGCCTCAAAAAAGCAGAAAGCTGCAAAATGCAGTGTAACCGTGCCAATAATTTTCCATAGAGCTCGAGTGTTTTCTCTGGCAAAACACCCCTCAAGTAAGGAATGCAAATGCTGTGACAAGTGAATATATATATATGTGTGTGTGTGTATATATACATATATATATATTTTTTTTCTTTTCAATATGGTCAGAAAAGTGACTGCAAGAAAAGTTAATAGATTTGTGTCTTGTGGATTTTCAGTCCCTGTGCTGAGTCCAGTGCAATAATTTCTCTGTACCAGTTTGCTTTGCACAGCCACCACATCTCTGCAAAGGAATGAGCTGTATTCTGACCTGGCTGCATTAAGTAGGTCCCAACTGTGGACTCATTCTTGTAGGAGATGACGCATGAACCATAAACAACCCAACTTGATGCTCAGATCTCAGGCAGAATTTTAGGGCTGCAAGTCAGAAAACCATCTTCATACTTATAAATCAAGTAAGCTCCCTCAGGAATCACTTGCAAAAATGTGTATTGAACACACTGTGACACCATTTATAGCTCATTTTTCAGAGTATAATTGCAGCTTAACACAGATTTCTTTAGTCCTTGTCCTTGAAGTCCTCTCTGTTCCTCTATAAAAAGGGATGTGCTTGGGGCAGTGGTTAGACCAGCTCATCGCAAGGAAGACTTTCACGTTTCTCTAAGAACCAGTTCATTTCTAGCCAACTCTTACATACGATTGGTACCTAGGCACTTAGAAACATGAGAGAAATTGTCCTTTGTATCATCTCTTTCATCATAAATACTTCTTTTCTTTCCTCCTTATACCCTGGAAGAGCTCAAAGTTGAGAATTTGTTTTAAGGATGTGGAAATATTTTTGAGGATACTATAAAGAAGGAAATTACTGTGTGATTAAATGTGTGCATTTATAGTTTTTTCCACTGATAATGTTTAACTTTAAAGCAATTTCCTGTCCTGTTAAGGGATGTTTTAATTTTAACAGATGGCACCATTTTTCATCATCGAAACCGTAAACCTTTATGTAATTTGCTTCCATATAATTTGTATTTATTTCCTTGAAGGTTCTTAATTTTTTGAATGTAATAGCTCTCAGTGGATTCTGCCATGTGCTGCTATACCGTGCCAAATATTCAGCATCGATTTTCGTATTGACTTACATCAATTGTGCCATTAGTGTAAAATGGATGGGAAACGTATCAAAGATAATATTCTCAATGTTTTCATTCTCCAATCTGATATTAATAATTCAGGATGTATTTAACAGCGAATACGCACTTAAATCTCTGCCAGGGTTTGAAAATAAATTTACCACCAACCTTTGTGACTCTATTGGCGATGGGTTGGTTTATTTACTGTAATTTTTCCTTTCTCTTCCTCAGGCATGTGTATTCTCTCCTAGCTTCTCCGAAGAGCTGCTACAAATGTCTGTCCTCCTCAACCCTGTGCTGCATCAAACAAAATCGCCCACGGTCCCAGCTGGTGTACGGAGGGCTCGTGCAGTCTCGAATGGTACGGGTTCTCTCACGCTCCCAATTTCGGTTCTGCAAAGCCGCACACTTCACAGCAAACTGACGCTACCTTAGGTGGCAAAACTCCTGGAGTCTGCAGCACTCTTGGGAGGCAGATGGCAAATTCTGTGACGGCGGCAGTTAAATTTAAAAGGGAAGGTTCCGATTAATTCAATCTGAAAATGAAAGTCTGAAATAGTTACTCCTTTGGTTTTATTTTCAGATTAACTTGCATTGGGTTTACACTAGCCTTATATTTACAGTTCCCAGTGCTTCATAGATGCCAGTAGTGATAGTGCATTGTTGCATCTTGAGAGAGCAGAGCAAAACTGGCAATTTTGGCAAGGGTCCTATGGGATCCTGTTGCAACGGTGGTGGCATTTCGGAGCTCCCGCGCTGCTGGACGAGCACGGGAGCTGCGGGTAGCTGAGCAAGCACTCGGACACTGCAGTTACATAACGCGAGACGGTAACCGGGGCAGGTGGAAGTACAGATGCTTCTGCCAGAAGGATGGCTGGTGAAAGAAGGGGAGTGTCATTGCAATGGTCGCCTTTGGGTTGCAGAGCTCATCGCTGCCGAGGCGAGCGCGGTACCTGGTCGCGGCGCCGCGCGTTGCTCCCGCTGCCTGCAGGCTCGGGAAGCAGAGCTGTGCCGCCTCCACTCCGTTTGTATTTCCCTTCTTCCCTACTTATTTCTGACAAGAAACAGCTTTTAAAGGAGCATTTGGTTGCTTAAATGGAGGCTGGAGCTGATTGTAAATCCTATCCCTATGTCCAGGTATCTCACCTTACTATTATTTTTCTCTGGTTTGCCTGTGCGTATCTCTGTCACTCTCTGCTTCTGGTAGTTTTGGGCTCACTTCTCCACAGACGTTTCTGTCTGTTCCTCAAAATCCAGTTATGGCAGAAGTCTTTCCTCTTAGCTGAATGCGCCAGTAATCTCTTCTCATTCAGCATCTTCTGACGATCGCTCTGTTTTGTCTTGTGTTGGTTACTCTTGTCTGCCTTTGCAGTCAGGCGTTGCCTGACAGCAGGTTGCACTATCCCCTTTTGGTAAAACACCATGTGAAGAGACAAACTTAGCTACATGATGTTTAAGAATCGTGTAGATCTAAGGAAGTGATATTTTAAAAATCTTTCGGATTGGTCTCAGCTTGGCATCTATCAGCTTGTGCTGAATTTGCAAATGTGTATTATTTTTTTTTTTTTTAAGTTGACACATGAGCCTGTTATTCAGAGGGTGATGTCTGGTGTGACAGAGGTGTGAAAATCCTAAGCAGTAGAGCGGACGGAAGCAGGAGGTATTATGCCTGTTGTTTTTGTTTTACATGTTGGGTTGTAGCTCTCCGTGACCTAGCTTCTTCAGAGCATTTGTGTCCTGCTGTTAAGCACATCTTCAGTATTGCTCTCAGAGGGGTTTTGTCTGTGTCTATTTTAAAACCTCACAATCTCCTATTTTGCCTTAACATTATTAAGTGTGACAATAAACCAAGTTTTTTTTTTCTTTTTTTTCTTTTCATGTTGTGTAATTGTTACTTTAGTAAGCGTGCTGGAATTAAATGGACATTGCTGTACTTCTGTACAATGTGTTTGTATTTTATTTGTATTTGATTCCATTTTGCCTTGTAGAAGTTGGCGAGCGAACCTTTCAAGCCTTTTCTGTGACTTATCCTTTATGTATTTCCTGGGCTTTTTCCCACCTGCTCTTTTGATGGGACTTCACATTAATGTGGCACTTTGTTAACTTCTGTGTTTGTGCCTCAGTATCAGAGATAATAATAGTGCTTTTTTGGGAATTGAAGATGACAGTTTAGTGCTACCACTGCTGCTGCAGAACAAGTATATTGGCAAATAAGTGTTTCTCTTTTCTTCTTTTCTCTGCCCTGCTCTGAAGGGTATCTGTGATTATTGTTGAGTGTATAATGGGAATTTTTGCTGTAGCAATGTGTTTAGAAGATCAGCAGCGCTCTACAGGGTTAACTTTGTGGGTCATGCAGGCTGATAATCACTTTGTACCTCAGTGCATTACAGGCAGATGCATCACAGCTGGCATGTAGCTGTAGCACATTGCCCCTGATTTCCTGTGTCACAAATTCTATGCTTCTGCATTGAAAAATTGAATTTTTTCAAGTGTCAGGGTTTAGTATAGAGATATCTGAAACGGTTTTTTTGGAGCTAACCAGGACAGCAGAAGCAGGTCAACTCTGCCAACATGGACCTCCACAAAAGTTCTTACATCTCAGTCAGATGAGAGAAGAGCAACCCTACAAAGAGCTTGAACTACAAGTTACGTGTAAGTAGTCTTGACTCTTGCAGAAGCTGAGGACTTCCAGCGGCTTTTATGACATATTTAGCTTTTCTCAAGATCCAGTTTGGCTTTCTAGCAACTTTGATCAGATAGAATTGGCTAGATTTTTATGGCCACAGCTTTTTATTGTGTTACCTTGAATTTGTTAAAGCACAGATCCAGTTACTTCTGCACAGTCTTCTGTGAATAAAAATCAAATTCAAGCCCACCACGTATTAACCACAGTCCTAATTTTTTCCTGATAGTAGTTTTTGCAAGTGCTAATTTTAATTGAACCTTCAGAGATAAGGGGCTTGGTTGGTAATCAAGTTATATTATGAATTTCTAAATTAAGCATTATATTAATGCACTGGGTTTTGTCTGATTTATGACTAAGACAACTTTCCATGAGCTATGTATTTCCTGAGTGTTTTGCAGTCTGTGGTGCAGTGTCATATAGTGCAGCGTACAGCCAAAGTATTTACTTTTTGACAGGGTAATACAGAACATTTTCTAACTTATCTCCAGAAAATCTCACGGAGATCTGACAAGATAATAGCTTTTGCCTGTATCCTGTGGCTTTTCATGTTTAGTTATTCAGCCTCTTATCTGGTGCTGTGAGCTCCTTAGATAAGTGTCATTTGATTGTTTAATAACGAAGGGTGCTTTTCCTAACGGCCACCACGCTGCCAGAAACCATGCTGTTTATTTCATTCATGTTCTGATCAATTGGCTATTAAGTAATTACTCTTTTGGGCTATCTCCAAAAGGCTCTGTGCTCCTGCAGTACCCTCCATTAAAGAAATACTGTACCCTGGCACTCGGTTTGTGTTGAGGTGTGTTGTAACTTGCTGCTGGAGAACCAAGTGGTAACAAATTTCTTGACCCATAACAACCAAGTCATATGGATTGTCAGCAACACTGAACCAGGCAATTTAGTGCCATGCATGTGCAAGTGATTTGGAGATCTTGGGAATGATTCTGCTTTTTCTTATGCTGAATGTGGCATTAATCAGCTTAAAATTTCTGATTTGGTGCCCTAGGCCAAGTGTTCCCGCCAGGCATGTAGTTAGAGGCAATCCAGATGTCCAGTTGCTCATTAGGGGTGGAGCACATTGGCTCTGCACCTGCAGAGGAGCAACTCGTTTCACCTCCTCTGAAAGGAACCTGCTTCACACTCACCAGCACTGCTCCGCAAACCACGCCAGCCTGCAGTAAGTGGGGGGAGATCAGGGGATTTGCTTCAAAATTGCTCTGCTGCTCTGAGCCAGAACGTGAATATAAAAACAGCCGTTGTGTCTATATCTCCGCTGTCTTTTCGCTCCTTCTGTTTTGTATTGCTTGCAGGGAAGGCAGATCTGATAGAATAGTGGCTTTGCCATCGGAGCTGCCTTAACCCCAGTTTGGCTGTTGGTTGGTTACAAGAAGCTCCTGAGATAGAGTGCATTGAGGGAATTTTTTAGCAAGTTTGCCCTTCCAGAACATACGCTGCTCTTCTACTACATCGTGAAAGAGCCTAGAGATACAGTGGAGCTGGAAGGAAAAAAGAGAAATAAAGCACGTGCAAGTACCCCAAATTCTAAGTCATGATATGTAACTGCATATCATTAAGAGGTTCATGGTGGAAAACTTAATGATTTTCTTTACAGAGGAATCTTGAGATCCTCTTTCAGGCATTTCATAGAACAGACTGTTAGAAAAGAATAGCAGGGAGTGATTTACATTATCACCGAATTCAATCTTGAAGCCAGTAATTCTGGTGTCAACCTACAATTACAGGCAATCACTTCCACTTAGCTCCTTATTCTAGGTTCTTCCTGTTTACAGTGTGTACTTACCTAATGCATAGCATTGCAGAGAGTTGATCATGAGAGAGTTTTTTCTTTTTTTTTTCTTTTTTGTAATTAGCTATTCTTATTGTTTTTATGGAAAGCTGTAGGTGGGCGAAAGTGCTTTCAGCTTAAAGGGGGAAGAAATTACCTATTTCAATTCATTTCCTCCTCTATGACCTGAAGGTTAAAGGGGTTTCTGGCTAATGGTACCCACCAAAGCCTGCATCAGAATAAATATGTTCTAGGTAGTTTGCAAAATTCTGATGGATTTTTGACAAACCCTGTTGTAGAGTTGGAGTCCTCAAGCTCTACAGCTAGTGGCAGCTGAAGCAGTTGCCAGCTTTACTCCAGGCTCATGCTTGCCAAAGCTGAAACCACCTTTTTGCCTGATCAGAGAGGATATTGCAGCAGTTCTGGGAAAACGGGCACAGGGACATGATGCCTTGTCAGATTTGAGGTTGGAGAGTGCTGCATCAGTCCTGTTCCTGTATCCAAGCATCGGATTTTTTGGTTTATTGTCAGTGAAACTTTTAAATTGATTTTTAGCAACAGTAACTGATTGATCTGGAGCATTACCAAGCTATGTTGTGATTGAGTCTCTTCTGCTCTTGGCAAAAGCCTGAACTGGTTAAAACTGGTTTCCAGTTAGTCTTAGAGTATGTTACTTTATTCTCTTTGCTTAAAAAAAGGCATTCTTCCGTCTTTCTGGTCCTCAGAAAACCCAAAAACCAAATTACTGCATCACTGATGGTTCCCATTGTACATAAATTTGCTTGCTGTGCTAAAAAGCAGCAGGTTTTGTCTTAAGCAAAGTTCGCAGGGATGGTGTCTTCCTTGCATCCCACAAAAGTCTCTGTAGACATAGGACTTAAATACCTTCCAATCGTAGCTCATGGGGAAGCATGCCAGTTGTCACCAGACTCATGGATTTCAAGTAGTGATAACACTTAGATTTGCATAACACAGAAAACGTCATTAAAGGAGCTACACTGATGATCTCACTCAGGTGGTACTACTATGGAAATCTGAAATGGTATATTGGCATGCTCAAAAAATTACCGCTTTCATGTGAATAGTGCACCGCTTTAAAGGGATCTGGAGCAGTTTCAGTCATCTTTTATAGTACATGTTTGGAGATGAGTGATAAAATAGAAAGATGCAGGTATTAGGCTTTTTTTGTACAATAGCTTAAAGACAATATTGAAGTTTGATAATTACAGAGTGTTTCTCTGTGTGACACTTTTGATCGTTATATTTTCATAAGGATTTTCAACTTTCTGAGGAAGACAGGCCCTTGTGAATTCTTACTGTTGTAAATCTGTGTTTAAAAAGATTCTAACCTCTTACACAAGTTTTCTGTAAACTCTTCTCATTAGGCAAAATGTGGTTTTTGATTCATTTAACCCATTTACTTGTGCGATATGGCAGTCACTTCATTAAACATCTAGATGAGAATAAACAGAAAGCAAGCTGTCTTGCAAAAACAAGATCTCCTGTAAGGTGTTAAACTGTATTAATCATTTCCTGTTTTCCATATTAAAAGATCATTAGTGCTCATAGTATCGGAATTGTAGTATACAAAACACTCAAAACATTTTTATAGCAAGCACACACGTGGATACACCTTTACTTAATCCTCATACAACAGCTAAAATTCTGCTATATATTGATTGATATTGCCATTAATTTCCTTTCTCTCATAGAAATTCTTATTTTCCTTAGCCGAATCTGCAACTCATGGCTTATGCAGTGTAGCACCATGAAAGAAAGACCATGCAGCATAAACTCAGGCTACGGAAATAATCTTGTATTCAAAGAACAGCTTTCTTTAGGAAGCCTACCTAGAAATCTCGGGAAAGAAGCACATGCAGCCAATTTCCTGGGAGTTTTGCATCGTGCCAGTGTCAGGAAGGTGGTAGGGTCAGCACGCTCTCCCTTGTAGCGACCCAGGAGAGTGTTTCTGGCTTTTCGTTATCAGAAAGGGGTAACTGCAGAAGCTGGTTCCCTGTCATTTGCAGAGAGATGTGATGCTATCGTTAGGAATATCCTGTTTACTTGTAATCTTTGCATTCCATATTTTAGCCCTGAAATCTTATGAGACTTTGACTGCCTCAGGAGGAGGGAGTGAGGAGATAGTTGAGTCAGGGCACCGTAACCTTTGAGGTGGAAGATAACTCATGAAACGTGAAAGGAAGGTACCAAAAGGAACCCGTTCTGAAGCACCTAAGAGGACAGAGAGACTATGTTGCTTTTAGTATGTGACACACACACCTTGCCAGACATGCAGAGTTATCTCTGAACTCTTTTGTGCCGTGTTCATAGTGTTTTTCCAATGATTCAAAGCTCAAAAGGCATTCCAGCTCACTCTGGGATCCTACCTACGCCTCTTCCTCACTTGGTGCTTAAGGCTATTGCTTATAAATCTGCACCTGAAGCTATGAAGATTGTGATGATGGTCTTGCACTCTGGCCGAGGTGCATTTCTGAAGTGGCTGTAATGTATATCTATATTGTCAGGTGTTGGTGGGTTAGTACTTACAGTTAGTTTAGGGAGAACAAAATGTTCTAAAACTGAAAATCTCTCTGTGAGAATACTGCCTGTTTGCCTTCCTGTGCTGGTTTTCCGGGGAGATGTTTTTTCTGTCTGCCTTTCTTGTAGAAAAAACAAACACACAGCAGCCTTTCCCAGACTCTGTTTGTACTGGACACTGCGTTTCAGGTCTTCATCTAATCAGGACATGGAATCAGTTTGGCAGTTTCATGCGCATTGATGTTGATGAGAGCATGTCAGATTCAGTAGCAGTACAGATGAATTTAGCCAAGGGATATTTCATTCCTTAAAAATAAACTTACTCCTTTTGAAATTAGGGGTATCCACAGGACAAGTAGAAACGTTCCTTCCTGCTTGGTTTACCTGTCCCATGGTTAAGGAAGTGAGTTATTGCCTTGCAAAAGAAAAGGCCTTTGGCATACGGTAAAGCTGGAGCGTGCGGACCCTTTGGGTGGCTCCTGAACTTTTTATGCGTGCTTGCTTGCAAATGGTGCATAATGCACTAATGAATAGGGCCCTGGGTAGCTTCAGCGGCGCATGCGGGCCAGATGGAGCTGTATACCTGAGTGGTCAACAGAGGAGAATTTCCATGAGACAACAAATGGGACTAATAAAGCAGAAAGCGTTTGTGGCTTCCTAGGGCGTTGATGTATCGTTTAGACTGTCAGGATGAGTTTTAAGATACTAACGATTACCTAAATGTGATCAAATTCAAAACTATAGCAATTTTATCATCCAGCCTATTGCCAGAGCGTAAGTGATATAATTTGCACAGCTTGCTAGGAAATTTTACCTATGCAAAAATTATATGGCTTTTGTAACTATTTATTTAGGTCCTTTCATTGATGCTAATCAATTTCTTTATGCTCCTAGGACTAGGAAGAAGTGTACTGAAGAAGTGTAATTTATGTTGTTGTTGTTGTTATTATTATTATTCTATGAGTTAAGGCTGGTCACATTATGAAAGGACTTATTTCCAGAAACTTATGCCAGAAAGATTTGCAAGAAGGAGTATCCAGTCTCTGTAGCACAAACTATGCTTTTGAGACAGAGAGGAAGAGAAGGCAATAACAAAAATGAGTAAATATATTTTTTGTAGCTTTCAATGTATATTTTGCTACAGATAATATTTTTCCCCCTCTAATTTAATAGCAACTCTTATAAATAAGAACATGCTTAATGCTATGGTTTAAATTAAAAAAAAAAAAAAAAATCTTCCTGGATTAGCCTTGTATTTTTTTGAGTGTTTGTTTTTTAGCAACTCAGCACCTTTTTGGTCTCCTTCAAGTTAAGCTCATTTTTGTCTCCTTTTTTTCTATCTTTGAGATAGAATGAGAGAAGTCAAATACCTATATCAAATTATTCAAGGAAACTTGAAAGATTCGGCTTAATAGCAGTACCTGATATTGTGGATTTTTTTTTTCTTTCTTTTATTTTGGACATGTCTCTCCGTGCTCTTTGGGAATCCTCTGCCTACACACAGTAGTGCCCTTGAGCAAGTCCTGCATCCTGTAATTGGGATGCTTTGGGTCATGGTAAACCCAAAATCTGCGTTAGATCTATGTCTGTTCTCGCTGTAACTGACTTTTTGATGGTTTTGTATTTGTATTCTGGGCTGTGGCCCCTTCAGTGACAAAAGCTAGTGGGTTTTTAACTCGTTTTCATCCATCTAATATTTATTGTTGAGGCATAAGTAAGAATTTTAAAGTGCTTTAAGCCATAAAAAGCAATGTGTTCTCCATGGCAAAATATCACAATTATGATGGCAGGATTTTTCTCACTTCTGAATAGAGAAAGCTCATTGGATTTTTAATCTGATTTTTGGTCATTTTCCTCCATTAAAATGGGTCCACAGATCCATAAAAATCTTAGCTTTCCTCTGGTCTGCTGCCTCTGAGCTCTATTTCCAACTCGCCAACATAGTCAGACTGACCTATCTTACATCCCTATAGGAGTTGGCAACTTCTCTTGCCAATCACATGACTACCCATGCTTTCAAATTGAAAGCTATCACATTCAGAATCATCAGATAAGCTGCTTTTTTTTTTGTTGTTTTCTTTTTAAACATAACTTTAATGATGAAATGTTAATGGGTCACAGTTAATGAATTCTCTCCGTCATGACAAGTGTTTGCCTGCAGCAGAGGTCGTCTTAGCAGCAATACAGAATGCGGAGGGTCTTCTCTGATATTATTTGGACAAGTTACTTGACCTGCCAGTCTTGTTTAATTATTACAGCTGCCAGTGAGTAGCAAATGTTAAATGTCAGAAGACAGAACAGCCCCCTAAAATACCAATGTGAAGCAATTGCCTTTTGTGTGCAAAACATTTCCTCTGTTTGAGAGCAGTATTGGTAGAGGCTATCTGAAAATTCACCTTGCAGATTACATCAAACCCTTTCCTTCTCCATTTATTTATCAGTAAATCCAAGTTCGGGTTCCCAGTCTGAACTGTGTCCATGGCAATAGGATGTCTTGTATGCATAACTGCTTCCTTTTGAGCCTGTGTGCTTTATGTAATGAGCATGCTTCAGGGTTTCGTAAGGGCAATGTGCAAGGGAGTACAGCCACCTTTCTTCTGCCAGAAGCAAGGGGAGATCATCTCCTTTTCTTCCGAACTGGTGCAAGCCACGTGCCCATCTGCATGGTTAGTGTGGTTTACCTTCTTTCTTAGAGTCTCTGGCCACTCTGAGGGCCGGTGTCCTGGATCCGAACCCAGTCCCTGCTGTGATATTTGGAAACGTGAGCGTAGACCCCGATCCTTAAGTGCATATCCCTTCCTAAGCAGCGTGCTCCATAACAAGCATGTTGACTACAGGAGCACTTCCCCTAACCAGCACGGACTTGGTGACGCTGCTTGGGAGGATGTGAGAAGAAGCGTAAGTTTGCAGTCTTAAGAAATTCATGAGACGTCACTGACTCGGTGCTGGGATGCGGCGCTGATGCGCAGTCCAGGGCTTGCAGCCAAGTCTCCATTAGCTCAGAGGCAGATGCGAGGACATCAGGTGTGCGAACAGAGGCAACGCGTGACCGCGAAGCCGACGTCTCGGCAAGGCTGACCTTGCATGTGTGTCAAGCGCCCGCACCAGCACGTACTCTACTTAATTGCTTTTGGAGCGCTTTAGGTTGCTGCTTACCACCATAATGCCCTGGTGTTACTGTGTCAGGGAAATTTCAGTAAAAGCTGGGATTTAGGTTAAACATCTGCTCACAAAGCCCCAGCAAATTAAAAAATTATTAGTAATCGGGTTGTTGTCTAGGAGATTTCCCGGAGGAAGGGTAGGCTACTCTTTCTGCACTTCTTCTCTTCTCTGACGCCCTAAACAGATTATAAGTGAATGTACCTTATACTTATTCATAATAGATTGGTGTCAACACAAATAATACATGTATATATCTCCTTTCATTTGCAAGTGCTCAATAGAGCATGGATCTCATTTGGGAAAGTGCGACACTCTTGAATTGAAGAGAAGCCGGCTGCACTCGGAGGCTGCCCGGAGCGTCTCCGTACGCAGCCCGGAGCGTCTCCGTACGCAGCCCGGAGCAGCCTCTTGCTTCAATCTCCGTCTCCCTCTACGGACCTGAACCTTTGAGGTACTGAGCAGGCCTTGTCAGCAGATGTTTCCATCAAATCCCACTGAGATATTAGCAGCCTTGAGCCTGCAGGAAGCGTAATGCAGTTTTCTGGCAGGGGCAGCTTGGCCAGGCTTTACAGCTCTCTGCAATCTGCAGGCGATGGTTGTGCTGCTTGTTGAGTGGGAGTTTTGGCGGATCCGTTTGGTAGTGGAGTGGCAAATACCATGTTTTACCACGTAGTGATACTGCTTTCCCAACAGCGCTAAGATCACTGTGTATACGCTGTACTTGAATGTTTTTATTTTCTGCTCAATGTAATGTATATAATTTGCCTAAATATAATATTAAGAATAATTTTAAAATATAAAAAGTAAACACCTGGGAGCAAATGTTAACATTTTTGCACCTGCAAATCTATCTCATACACTTTTTTGAAACAATTAGTTAGCATAATTTTTTTTCACCCTAAGATATATAAATTATTCATACATATCTGTGACATTACAGTTAATCTGTTTTTCCTCCAAGAATCAGGGCAGCTTTATGTTCCTACCCAGATCACTTAGTGTTAACCGTGATACTATCCCCACCTTGGCTTTGGTAACTTTGTGCTATTCGCTGCAGATGAGGACTCAATCTGTAGGATTTTTTAAGTTCAAAAATAGATATTTTTAAGGAGAAATCATACAGAGTTCCTTGCTGTATCACAACTATTTCAGCATCTCCAGGCAGTTTTATCATCCCACTGTGTTTTCAGTACAGAGTCATGACCCTCTACTGGGATAAAATCCAAAGGGATGAGCAGCATGAGATGATATAATTTGGTTTTATTCAAGACCTTTTTAACAATATAATAATTTATGATAGACAAACTTTCCATGGGGAAAATGTATAGGAAAGCACTTCATCCCATTTACAAAAAGATGCATTTGGGTTAAATAACTTTTTTTTTTTTCTCAACTCAAACATTTGTAGGCAACGTGGCTATTTAATCAAGTAGATAATGAGTTAATCAAAATATCATTGTTTTTTGATATTTATAAATAAATATATAATAAATGCATAAATTAAGATATATATCTTAGCAAAAATGGTGTACATTGAGTGCTTTATTGGCAAAAGTGTCAGCACTTTTCTGACACGTGCTGCCTCAGTGTATCCACAATATTCAGTTACTAAGGAACCTATTTTGCTGAATCTAATTGATTCACAAATTCTTTGAAAAATTTAATATCTCAGGTTCACATAGATAGCAACTTTTACATGTCATTTCATTTTAAAGTGTAGGATTCTGGTTTATTCTTGATAAGCTATGATGCTGGAAAGGGCTGCATTTTCATGAATATTAGCTGGGCCACCTGAAACTTTTTTTTTTCCTTTTATCACTTTAATTGGAATAATCTAACATTTGTGCATACCATGAAAATTACGATATGTGACGTTAAGCTTTCCGATTGCAATTTGAGTTCATTTTAAAGTGCAACTCCATACTGCTGATGCTTTGCAAACATTGTCTGTCTGCTATAGCTGCAGACTAGGTTTTCTGTGCTGTAAATAAAACTTAACATGAGGCTTAAAACTAGCCATGTAACTTCAGCATGCACTGATTTCTTGATGCTATACTGTTTCCAAATAAATATAAACATTCCAGGTCTGTTTACAATTGAATTTCCTACTGTTGCTACGTTATCAAAGTTGTCTTTTTTAAACAGATGTTTTTGGCAATTGCTAGGAAACATTCTTAGCCATGCATCTCTTATTTGAAGAGCCAGCTGTATTAGTTTGTATTTCTCAGTTAATAAGTTTGATATATATATATTGGTTGATAACAATGATTGATTTTTGATCTTTCAGAGAGCTATTTCATTAATATTTAAGGTAAATATTTTTAAAAGTCAAAAATACAATGTTATTAGCTGTTACAACCTTTTAAAAGAATGGCTGTGCTATAAGACTTTTGGTGAACTGTTTCTTGGCTGAAACACTGTATTAGGTGTAGATTTTGGCTGCTAACCTTTTCACAGAAGCAGTGAAATAACCATCTGTTTCCAGTCTGACTGTTAATCTTCTCTGATCATTTCAAGCAAAGAAGATGGGTACTTTAAATATATATATATATATGTATATGTATATGTATATATCCAACAGCAGTGGTTGCACAAAGTTGTCATAGTAAATGTTAGCTAATGTTATTTTTAAACTTAAATCTCTGTTGCTTGACCCATGGTATGAACTTGTTATCTGTCTGCAAAAATGGAATAAGAAAGAGATGGTAAAAATCAGATTTGCTATTATTCATATTATTATATCGTGTGTATTTTTAGAGTGAGAGTTGGACCTACTGCTGGGAAAATTTGCCATTTGCTGTAAGATTGGCAGATTGTGGGTTTGGAAAAGTAAAGAAAAACATTTAAAAATTGACACAGCTTGCCTGAAAGGTAGATAAATTAGTCTAAGAAGAGTGCGAGTAATAGCAAAAGTGAAGGAGGCTGCCGAACAGAAAGACAGAAAGTTATGTGCAATGTTGTCTATTTTTTACTCCTTGTAAGGCCAGATATTCTCTTTGTGGTACCTTAGCATTTGCTATGTCAGTGAACCATCCATGGCCCAAAACTCATAGTGAAAACTTAAGTGCACTTAGACTGCCCTTCTCTCCTTCGTGTTGCCCAAATAAGCAAAGATTTTGCTTGGAAATATTTCAAATTTCTAAAGTAAAGATATGTACAGCAGTACCAAGGCTCCGAGACATCAGTATAAACTCTCCTTTCGTTGATGAAGTTGAAAGAAAACTTCAGCTACAGCAGAATAGTACAACAAGATATTCACATAATGGAAATGATGAATGTTAACTAGGTCAGTATGAAATGGAAATTGTTCTGTAGAGAAACAGAAATCAAACCTACAATTTTGAAATCTTTTTTATTATTTTTTAATCCCCTGTAGTTATAACTAGGGGCAAGTTAAACTTGCTTATCTTATAACATGTTTTGTTAAACTGAGAGCCACATGACATCTTTATTTGCTGCTTTGTTTGAGAGGAGACTGGGTGTAGTCTGTATGTGCAGTGAGGACTGCACTTTCAGTGCCCCCACTTTCAGTGAAAAACTGCAATTTTAGATGTAACAGGATTAAAGAATTGTATTGCATGTGATGTTTGTATGCAGAATTATTGAAGCTTTATTCTCACTGATATTTTGCTTGAGTATAGAGATAAAAAAAGACAATCTAATTCATCTTGGGTATATTCTTCAGAACTGTCCCTCTGTTCTATGTTACTTATGCTATTTGCAGTTTCATTTTAAGTATGCCATTTGCCTGAAAGGTTATTTCACAACCTATTAGACCTAACTGTTAGGTGGGTTTTTCTTTTTTTGATATGCTGTTTTCTTATACCATAAAAAACATGGAAAGCAGCAATTCCTGAATTTGTTTTGGCCACACGGAGCACAATACAAGTTGTAGCAAGGCACAGAATTCTACCAAAGAAATTGGCCGTAACTGGAAAATGAACATATTTATTGCATCTGTAAAATTTCGAAAGAACAAATTAATTGGCTTTGATATAGTAAAATGTGTACTAAATACTTGGGGACTTAGTTGCATTCTAGAACCATCGTCCTTCTGCAGCTTCCAGCCCTCTCCACTTGCCAGTTTGCCTCCCACGCTGTACTAAGGCAGCGAAAGAAGTGAGGAGTCCCTTCCATTGAGAAATGTCATTTTGCATCTTTAGTAATTTTTTTTTTTCTTTTTACCTAAAGCTATATGGGCAGAACATCACTGGAGCCATGGATTGAGGGCTAGCATGCCAGGGCTGCTTTTCTCTAACCAGCCAAAATGTCTATACGCTAAGGTAGCGTGCCAATATTCAATTCCCGTCTGATGAATGAAGGGAATGGAATGAAAATCTGTTGATTAAAGATGCTTTCCATAAAACGAGATTGCAGATGCACAGATGAAATTATTTCATTAAATATTTATGCAGCGTGGTGCTGGGGATGCTTTTCCTCTCTCAGCACAAGCGCGTGGCGGATGCGGATCACAGGCCCGCGTGATTGTTCCCTTGGAAATCGCTGCCTTGGAAGCCGCTCGCCGGCACGGGTGGCATCGCGGCCAACGTTATCCGAGGCCACAAGCAGGCAGTGGCTTGGCACTAGCGTACGCAACAGATTTGTTTTGCTGTTTCCATTTTGGAAGGGAATGGTATCAAAGGAGTCAGTTTGGCCAATTGCTGAGGAAGGGGAGAAGTCCAAAAGACATCGCTGTTCAAAAGCGCAAAAATGAGATTCCAGACCACACCTACATCATGAATCCTGTAATGAACTGGCAGCCCTTGCCGTTGCCATGAATGGGGCCACGCGCCTTGGCAAGAACCGAGAACACCTCTTTTGGGAACAACAAGTACATCCATGAAAACTGCAGGATTATGCAGTATTTTATGTACTTTAATCATCTTCCATGTGTTGGTTTCCAAAAAGGCACTATTCAAAACATTCAGATTTACCTTTCTGACAGAAACGTATGGTCCATGCAGTACTGGAGTGATGAAACTAGAGCTAGATTTTAAAGTGGTATACAGTGGGGGAAGACCTATTTAAATTAATTTAAATATCTAATTTTAAATTTGGAGTAACAGACTGAAAATTCACTTGTAGATTTCAGTTATTTTCTCAAAGGAAGTCTTGTTTTTATTAATTGGAACAATAATATAATGTGATCTTCCAAAAAACATAACTTTAATATAAAATTTGGGGTTTACTTTTGTTTAGGCAAGAATATATATTATGTATTCACAGGGAGATATTTGGGTATAACACACAGCTGTGATTTTATTTTTTAAATTTCTAATGGAACTTATTTTAATTTTAGAAAGTTAAAAATAATAAATAATATGTCTTATGATACATGTAGATAGGAATTTTTGTTTGATGAAAATATGCAAAATATAATTTTTAATTGGTTGCAGAAAATTGTCCTAAGACTGTTTCATTAGGAACAGTCTTAGGACAAAAAAAAATTCAAAATGTGTTTTGGATGACAGGCTGGTTACTTTAAAAAAAAAAAAAAAAAAAAAAAAAAAAAGTTGTAATTAGTTTTTTTTTTTTTTTTTTTTCCTAGTCATCTTGTGAAACATTTTCAAAGGTATTTTGATACCTAAAAATGAAAGTGCAGTTGTCAAGAGCCAAATTAGACCAAAGCAGTAGGAATGAATTCAGTAAAGGCTGAACACCAGCAAAGTATCCCAGGAACTCTACCGAAGTATTTGATGTTCTATATGCACTTCTTTGAAATTTTATAATTAATAGATCACACATTTTCTTAACAGTTTCTTGTCATAGACTAAAAAAAAAGCCTGCCTGCTTCTCAGCTCAAAGCCATTTTTCCAGTATTCAAGGAATTAATCCAGATGAGAAGATATTCTTCAGCTCATTAAGATTTGTGAGGTGCTGTTGGCTCAGTATATTTTTAAATGATCATTTAAAAGATTTTAATGGATTATAAGACATTTATGCTTTGACATTACTGATCATATTATTGTGTAGAATTTTAAATGTGATAATTTTAAAACCAGAAACGCTTGTAGTTTAAATTAAGTAGCTATACTTCAAAATGGATTTTCATTTCTGCGCACAGTACAAATACTGTACTAAAAAAGTTAAGCAGAAAAGAAAATAAACACCTAAACTTTGCATATTGCTAACCCAGGAACAGACACACACACACTAGTATTAAAGCCACATCTGTATGTCACATATAATCCTCTGTAGTGCCAACTCAGTTATATACTACCTTGTCGTTAGTGATACCCGTGGTAATGAAGCATCGCATGCTGTAATTCTAACTTCTCTCCAGGGACATGAGGCTCAGCTTGAAGTCTCATGTCACAACACCTCTGCTGTTGGAAAGCTCTGCGGATAGGAGATGGTTACGCTATTCCCTAGCCTCCCTTTAAACTATCCCAAGGGACCTACTTGCTTTGATGTTGCAGAATTTAGTGGAGGGGCAAGGAGGTGCTATTTAAACTGATATTATACCTGATACTAGGTCTGCATGTTATACTTGGACCACTGATAAGTCCTAAGTGGATTTGTTTGTTGACTTACAAAGGTGGATTTTTTTATGGCCACAGAGCCTAGGTGGGTGGCTGTAGAACGCGTGAGTTAATCTCCTAAAGTGCAGGTAAGCACTCTCATAATTTGTATGCTTTAGGATGATCCAGCTGAGAAGCTCATCCAGGAGCATAAAAGAACCCTGATGAGAAAAAGATAAGCGACATATGTAAGTACAATCTCAGAACAGAACCTTTAGTGTTAATAGGATATTTTGTAGGAATCTCATTAGACTGTAAGTAGAATTTGCATACTGAACAATGCTGAGCTAAATCTTTCCTTAAGGAGCAAAATGAAATGTAAACCTGGCTCCTTCTGGGCTTTATATATTCACCAAAAATAATTCTCTTCATCTCAGACAGCAGCCACAGCTTTCTTTCCTCTACTTGCTCAGTTTAGTGTTTCTAATGCATTGAGCTCATAATCCTTTGACTGTATATAAACTAGTCCCCTACAATGCAAGGTGCGAGATTCAGGTTAATGGTAGCCTAAGGATTTTTATCTTATTTTTCTGTCTAGAAGATACTGATCTCTTTGTCTATGGGAAAAAAATGTTCACTAGTCATTCAGTTCTCATTTTTTTTCATTGGAAACCACCATTGTGCTATGAAAGCCTTTGTAATTAAGTGCTAAATCACAAAGAAAGAAACAAATATATATATATTAATTAAAAAAAGAGTGTGCATGTATAAGCAAGGTAACGAAACTGCAAAACGCACATATACTGCAGTGGAGTTCTAGTGAACAGTAAATCAATTTCCGAGTTGCATTGCCAGGTTTTGCAGGCTGCTTGTGTATTACACCCACAGAATGCTCCATTTCTTTCAATTATCAAGGTTACTGAACTTCAGATACACTTTTCCTACTGAGTATACAAATCAATTAAGTAAAAAGAACAAAGCTTTTTTACAGGCTGGAGAAATAATGCTCATTAAATTTTGGATAAGGTGCAAAGACAATTACTTCTAAAAATGGATGAAATTAATTGCACTCTTCATTTCTTTTGATCTTCCTTAGTTTACAATGCTCTTGTTGGTTTTCCTTCCCCTCTCTTGAATGTATCGGTATTCCAGAGACTATCATGCGTTAGTTATTAAAACAATATTTTTTGAATAAATTCAACTATGCACTTTCCATTCTGAATATAATAAGGTTGCATGAAAGGAGCAGGTATCTATGAGATTTTGTCAGTCCTTGTTTATTAAACATCATCAGGGCTGCATTAAGCACAGTATTGTATAGGGGCTGGGATATTTTGTAGGGTCACTCTGGGTCCTAACAATCTAGTCTGTAGGTGTAATCCTGCTACTTTTTTTTTTTTTTTTTTTTTTTGGTAGATTCAGGATCTCTAATAATATTGGGTGCACAGGAATTTATCCCTGGCTATGCTAGCACTGCCCGAACGTGCTCTGCATGCAGACTGGTTGGACATGAGCACACGCTGGGCTCTGGCAACCTCTGTGGCTTGGTAGAGGGAATGAATGTTGATTTGGTTACGCTCCCCCGTGGCACAGGGTCAGGAAGCAAAGACCATGCGGACAGCGTGGATCTCTTGGCGTGTGGTGTAATGCAGGGTGAGAGCTGTAGGCAGCCAGTGGGTGGTCATGCAATTGCTGGCAATGCGGACATGAGAAGAGCTGGTCTTAGAATGCAGTGTGCTCTGGATCCCTTCCAGGCGCCCTGCCTGCGTGGCAGCCCCAGCGTAGCTTCTAAAACTTCTTTTCTGTTATTGTGAAGTCAGAAATATGTGTTACTCTTCAGGAAAAATAGTGAGGATTAATTAACATATGTGAATTTATAGTAGCATGTTAGCTTCTAA
Source organism: Microcambeva ribeirae (assembly GCA_035222435.1). Classification (NCBI taxonomy): domain Eukaryota; kingdom Metazoa; phylum Chordata; class Actinopteri; order Siluriformes; family Trichomycteridae; genus Microcambeva; species Microcambeva ribeirae. The sequence continues at coordinate 18,939 of JAYECN010884738.1, read as the reverse complement.
TTAGTGTTCCAGATCATGACTGTTGTCTTAGTACAAAGTTTGACAGAAGTGGCATCCATAAGTACTGCTTTTTTAAATGCCTTTTTAACTCTCAGTTGATGTTTGTTTCTTCTGAAATGTGTAATCATCTAGCAATGGTCTTTAGGAGAGAGCGCACTTAGATATACTTACATTTTGGTTATATGCTGTTTTAATGCAAATATATATTGAAAATAAAAAGACTCTTTTTACTAAATTTCCAGATCTTAAGTATGGGGAAGTGGACACTTCTCAGTTTAGCATGTAATTATGAAAATCAAGATAATGTGCCCATAATTATATACAAGAAGGGGAAAAATATCAAGAGACCTACCACTCAGAAGATAAACATTTTACTGAAAGCAATTGCATGTTAGGGTATTTCTGAGATCAACCCTCTGCTTATTTGAGCAAGTCACCTGTGGTCAGTAGAAGCTTATGGTGCTAAGTGGTGACAGGACTGTGTTCTTGGTTTACTAGCATGTGTGCAAGGTGTAGATATGTACATTTAGTCAAAAAAAACTCATTTATTGTTTCGCTGCTGCTCTAGGTGCAGCTCATGAGAGCAGCAGAAATAGGAAACTCCGCAGGTGTCTGTTGAATGGGGAGGAGGGAGATGCAGGTCACATCTAGAGCATTTTCCTCTTGAATATTTGTTCAAAGCTCTGTGAAGTTTGACGAGTGCAGATGTTAGGATCACTGCTGAGTCAAGCAGTTTCTAGGGAAAAAAAGGATAATCCTTAATTCCTCAGACTTTATCTAGGGATAACCTGTTCTCCATGAACTAGATATACTGCTGGAAGCTAGTTTGTATTGTTAAATAAATAGCATGCGGCTAATAATAAACTTTATATATTTTGTTTGCTATTTCCTTTCCTGTCATGTAGAGTGTTTAAAAGGAGAAAAAGAAAATACCTGATTTTGTTTCCACTGAATTTTATGTAGAGATAAGAATGTTCACAATTGTATTAGAACAGTTTTTCTCTGAAGGGCTAATCCAGACTACTGCTATGTGTAAAATTTTGTTCCACTCACTTCAGTAGCCCTTAATCTGCAAGATGTGTTATAAATGTTAGTGCACACAATCCTGTGAAAGATGCAGAACAGTACCATTTACTTTTTTTTTTTTTAAACAGATGGAGACACTTGAGCAAAAGTTTCCCAAGGATACGTAACAGTAGGCTAAAGCAATCAAAATCAGGCAATTTTTGGGTCTAAGCACATTGTGACTTGCGTCCATATTTGTGGTGAGGAGCTATTTGTGGTGAGGATGGGAACCGATTCCTTCTAATGCAGCTATTAATTATAAAGCTTAAAGGACCATGGTTCCCTTTTCTCTCCCAAGTGGTTTCTATGGACAAGTATATTAGGTGGGTATGAGGCAAATGTGTGTTGATTAAGGGCTAGCCTTGGAGTTCGTGTTCATCACCGTTCTTTTCCTGTATGATTGATGAAGCTCAGCTATAATTAAACTTAAAGCCATAGATTTGGCAAAGAACAATATCCATTAACTCGACTGATGTCATTCTATCCTGTATGATTCATTAACAAGTAGCAGTGGATGTTTCCTACAGGTTACCTAATGTCCTAGGACATTAAAGATAATGGTAAAGCCTTGGGACATTAGGTTTGTTTATTTTCTTAATATGAGGGAAGTTGTCAGTAGTGTTGCCTAATTTTGGGATGTTCACAGAAGAGTAATGTTCTTAGAAGGGTTAGTATTCTGTTTAGGATCATTTAACATTCAGCACCAATGGTTTTATTGAACAGACGCTGGCATTTTACTCATTATCACTTTGGTGTGCCTGCCAGGTTCTTGCAAGAAGTGTATTTGATGCCAGGTGCCAAATAACCTTTTGTCATCATGCTGAATGAGACATTGCTCTTGTTCTACAGTCAAAAGATTACATCCAGATCTTATGAATGTTTAAAAAAAAAAATGAAAAAAATCCATCTTTTCTTCTCCTTTCCTCTACGCACACACGTAAAATTTGGCAAGGACTAACAGTACTTCTGAATCTAATCTTATGCATTCTGCTCACAGTGAGACAAGAAATGCCCCTCATTTCTTAAGATCCTCACTGGCCAATTAAGGACCCCTGCTATGTTTTGATGCTGTCCAGCACTTGACTCCAAGGATGATAGAGCCATGAGGACTAGGGAAGACAAAGTGTATTAGCACTTGGGACCTCACAAAATATGGGTAGGTCCTCAAAACGTTTGAAATTCTGCTTAAAAATAGCTGTGTGCGCTAAAGCCACCTGTATGGCTACATGAGCCACGTACGCGTAGGATGATCGTTCTGAGTCACGCTATCAAAAAGAAAAGCCAGCAGAAAGAACATAACACAAATGTGTAAATCCCTTAATTACAGAATTATTTATGTTAAATTATTGTACATTTGCAGGATTACACACCTGCATTTTCCCAGCACACTCAACAATTTAAACATAGCAACTAATTCCTAGTTTGCTTTCATATATTCTTTGAAAAAGCAAAGAAAAACTTAAGATTTCTTATGTAAGTCAGATCCTTCTGGTGAAATAACTTTGTTAGTGTAGTTTATTATATGGAGTTTTGGAGATAAGAGTGTATCTTGCACAAGCAAGACCTGGGGGTATATATAGTGTTGGGGGCAAGGGGCTATTTTGTTTTAACACTATCTTACTATTCCCCTTTCCCAGTTGTCTTTGTTCTAAGAAAAAAAATGGAGTGGAACAAACTGGTCAGTGTATAAATCTACATACCCTGGATTTAATTCAGCCCAGGAAACAACTTAAATACTCTATAGATGTCTATCAGTGTCCCCCCCCACACAAACAAACAAAAAAAAAAAAAAGAAAAAAGTTTATGATGGAAACTGCAGCTATTTCTTTCTGCAATAAACCTGTCACAAGATTTGAGTTATTCACTTGCCCTTTTGGAAAAATACAGAGGAAAAAAAAAAAAAAACAGAAAACCTTAACACAGACTGTAGACCTGATTCATTACAAATTACACATCCCTGTTTCTTAGCAGTTGAGCACTGCGTAAGAAAACCTTTCACCGAATCTGGTCATGTTTTAATGATATGAAATGGGGCAAAGAGCTTGGCTTTTGCAAACTTCTTTATTTGGTGGAACCCATGAGCTGACTTCAGCCAAAGGTCTGTCTGTCCTTGTCTCTCAAATACTCGTGTGTCTTTCGTTTTCCCTCCTTGTCAGCTTGGTGAGTTATTTGAAGATTCCCTCAGACTCAGTTTCCACAATTCTTTGGCACATGTTTTGCAGTTCCTGCCCCCAGGACTGTTTCTAAACGCGGCAGTCCCAGGATCTGTGACACGTTGGTAGCACAGTGGGCTGTGACACCGGTTCAGCGGCTCCGATTCAGCCCTCCCACCTCCAGCAGCCTTTCGGCTCCTCTGGTGTCACGGGTGCTCGTAGTTCGCCATCAGCTGTAAGCTGGATGGTGTACGAAGGGCACGAACTTACTCCCAGGAATATGAACCCTTAGAGAGCAGGTCTGAGCGAGACGTGCCCGGGCCCTGCGGCGTTTGGTTCGGGGCGGATGCCTGGAGGGCCTGCGGAGCGCCGGGCGGCCGCTCGCGCTCAGGCGGAGGCCGCTCTGTGTAGGGGCCTCTTTGCCTCTTTCCTCGCCCTCGCTCTCAGTACAGCCGTGTGGCTCATGCCAGCGGTCCCATCGCATCCTTGGAGGCTCCATGTGTGGGAACGAAGCGTAAAACAGGTGGCGGCTGCGGCTGCAACTGCCTGCAAGGGAGGGGACGGTGGCCCTGTCTTCCCTTCACCTTGCTGGAGCTCTGAGACATTCGAGAAAGGGATTTAAGTATTGCTAATCTCTGCGATCATGTAAATAGTCAGGCATAAAGGCATTTTGTGGAGAGGAGAATGGGTTTTCTGCTTGGTAACAGGATGAAGTCCTTTTCTGTGGGTGACGAGCATTAAGATATGCCGTAATAATACGGTAAAGAAAAGGCTGGGCAGCGAGGGGACATTAGCACGGCACCGAGGTGTGAGCAGCGCTCGTTTCCTCGAGTCTCAAAGCCATTGCACGCGGCCCCTCCATATGGCAAGGCAGGAGCATTCGGTGCCACCAAGGTGTCCGCAGTGCGCCTGGACGAGGGGAAAGGGCCGCTCTGGGGCCGCAGGAACAGCATCAAGCTCCACCTCGACGCCTTCCCTCTCCTCGGGGCCACTGTCCTCTGAGGGGGTGTCACCTCTGTGTCCTGGTTGCCACCAAGCGGCTTCACCTGCCGGGATGGTGCAGCATTAATGGCCCCGCATCCAAATGAGCCCGGCGAGTGGCGTGGCCGGAGAGCCCGTCGCGGTGCCGGGAAGCACGTTGGAGCTGTAGCCTCTGGTGGTCGCTCCTCGCCTCGATTTGGGTTCGCCTGCTGCTGCGTTGCCTTCTAACACCTTCAGCTCTGCAGCGCCGCTGCACATTTAATAACCAAACCTTAAAACTTGCCGACACACGTTAGAGCTTCTTGTCTGTTAGCTTGCAACACAGGGAAGTTCCTCCTCGGTGTGGAGTGTTGTCAGATGTTTCCTGACAATCTAAATAACTAACATATCTGACATTTTCTGCACCCCTTTGCCAAGCCAGGAACAGGCTCAATGAAATCTGAGTTGCTGAGGCATGACCTGAAACAGTATTAGCTCTCCTTGATTATGCGCTGAATTTTCATGTTCCCCTCCTCGCCGGCCCCAGTGCGATCCCGTTAATGGTTGTCTAAGACTTGCTTGACAACTAATGGGAAATGAACTGACTGGTAATTTCTTGCTGTGTGTCTGCTTGGCCCCATGCCAGTCTCTTGAAATAATGGTACTAACTATAAATTTTTATTACACGTTTTTTCAATTTCTGTGCGTACTTCATGTAGCACTTTTAGATGAGCGTTGTTCGGCTCTGGTCTCTTATCAGTTTTAAGAACAACAATCCAGTTAATTGACGGCTTGGGTATTATCATCTTTTCTTTAATTCCTCACCATCATTTCTGTGAGTCTTAGACAAATGTCTGGCCTCTTCAGTTTTAAAGATAGGTACAGGAATAATTGCTGTGTAGCCTTCTTGGTTCTTTATACTCCGTCACCTTTACCTCCTGTCAGTTGCTTGGTGTATAATTATGCTTAAAATATCTTTTGGTATTATTTGCAATGCTTTGCACTATTTGATGCTCACTTTTCAATTTCGCTTTCTCAAGTATTTTTGATTGCCTTAGGCTCCTGTTATAATTTACATAATCCTCCTGTAATCTAGATCCTTGCTGCCTTTTAATGCTGTCATTTTACCCTTGATATTGTTTTGCTCATCCTTTGCTTCCGCACACTAACTTCTGCTCTCATTTGTGACACATCCTGTAGATGTTTTATTAAAACAAGCATACAACAACTAGGAATAGCCTTCCTTTACTACACTTGATTTTCTGGACTCTAAGTCACATCAATTTCCCTAAATGCACTCCTTCAAAACATACTTTTTGTAAAGTCCATTATTTTTGCACATTTTTTCTTAAGACAATCTAATGAATATTTTGAGCATGCATGCTTTTCTCACTTTCTAAATTCTTAGGAGCCTCTGAGGAAATGCTGCCTCTTCTTAACAATTCATTTTTATTGAAGAAAAAGTACACTGTGTTACACATTAGACTTTTCTGTTCTCCTCCTTAAAACATGAAATGTAAAATCATGAACCTAAGACAATGCTGGATAATTTTTAAGCCTGATAACTATAAATAACGATCATGCAGTAACAGTAAATAGATTAGAGTTCAGTTGTAGTAGGACAATTTACATACAGCTGTTTGGGTCAGTTTAGCACTGTCCTTCATTGCTGATGTAGATATCTTTTTTTTTTTTTTTTTTTTTTTTTTTTTTTTTTTTAGAGCAAAGTGAGTGTGGAACTTTTCCAGTTCTGTCTGAGAGCAGCCTACATTCATTCTGGAATATTTTGCCACAGATGTTGACTACAAAATATTCAGAAGAGACGGTGAATCTGCTCCTAATTTTTTTCAGGATCAGACCCAGTTTAGCTGTAGAGTAGATAACTAAAAATACATTTTAGCAAGCAAGAATCCTAGCTCACACAACAAAACTCACATTTCTCTCACACTTTTGCAATTTCCTTTGTGCCTGCTATTGAGGTCCTGGAGCATCTTAATGAAATTTTTATAGTCAGTGTTGGGTCTGTCAGCAGAGAGAAATAAAATTTACACTGATATCACCAATGACCTGGACTTTCTACAATCGGCTGCACTCTCACAAGATATCACAAGATATCTGAGTGTATTCAGAAAAGATTTATGCCTGAAATCTCCGAAGAGATTATCTTGGTGTTATTTGCTCATGTAAAATACCATAAGCATAATCCAAGGAAAGATTGTTTTAACCAATATTATGAAATATGATAAGCATCTGAAAACAAGATATCTTATTATGTAAAGTAACCTTTAAATTAACTGTCTTTGCACAATTTCCTCAACAGTCCTAACACTTTGAGGCAGACCTACCATTTTGCTTAGTGAAAGCTTTTAGCACTATTATGTGCATTTTTTTTTCTACCTGAAAATGAATATTTTGGCATAAGGCAAAACAAAAGACACAACTCCAAAGAGCATACACTAAGCTTGATGTTTTTTTGTAGAGAAAAAGGCAAAAGGAGAAGAAGGTACGTCAGTAAGTCTTTGGTGCAATCGTTTGTAGTAGTGACTTCCAAAATAATGAGGTGTCACTGTGCTACTGTTAATATGAAAGAAGGGCAAGCTTTGTGTTCTGTTGGTAGAGAGAAATCAAACTTTCCCTGCCTTTCTATATTTTTTTCACTCTCTACAAAAAAAAAAAAAAATCCGCATTCCCAAATAATTGTCATAATGGAGTTTTGTTATCTGTATCCTACCCATCCACTCTTTATGAAATAGAAAGCATAGTCAGTGTTTCTCACCCACCTGTTCATTCCATAAGAGCATCTCAGTTTTAAGCCATCTGCAAACCATACTATTTTTTCTCAATAGTGGCTTAGATAGCCAATTACTTAATCAGTTTATTCTCAATGAAATCCAGGATTCCATCTCTGAACAGTGAATTAACTCACTTTGCTGTTTACTTGGATTCCTTATCTTTCTTTGGAAAACACCTTTTAATGGGAATATAAGACTAAACTTTATGTGTCAAGATCTATGCTAGCCAATTTCTTGATGTTTCAGGGAAAGGTGTAAGTCTCACCACTTCTGTTTTGCTTTAACAATTTTGGGCATGTACTTCTATGAATTCTAGGGAGCAGTCTTAATATTTACAACAGTATTTGATAATGCTGTATCTTGAATGGTGTGATGCATTTTTTCTGTGCTGTGAATATGGACTAATAAGCTATTTTACAGTAATGGGATATGATATATTTCAGGTGTCCTTATATCTGCAATACCTAGGTAATTTTTTACATCCTCCTAAACTATTAGACTCAGTATTTTACAAGGAAAGAGCATTCCACAGTTTAATTACACGTTTTGCACTAAATATTTCCATTTAACAGTGCCAAACTGTCTCTTCCCTTTGAGAAGAACCGTTTTGGCACAGCTCCCATCCTTAACAATGGGAGTGTCACATTGAGTCCCAAAGTGTTTGAAAATTCTTTTTGTTAGTTTTCATTTACAAAATGTAAGGGCTTCCACCCTTCTTTATTATGCCCTCCCTAGCTTAATTTATGGAGTGCCCTCTACTATTGTTTTCACAGTAACATCAGTGTAACCAATAGTGGCTGTGTTTTACTAGTCTTTACATTCCCAGGCGGCTTAAAAATCCCAAGGTCCTTTCTCAGAGTCTAGTTCTATATCTTATTCTAGGTTAGCTCACCAGATCAGATCAGGAATGATAATTCTTGATAGCTATTCATGACCAGATATCTTGCTGCTGAACACTGACTTGAAAATAATTCTTCCTGCTGGAGAGGGACAAATTGTGCGTCTGATGCAGTAAAAATGTTGCGAAGTGCTAAATTTCAACTTTTTTTTTTTTTTTTTGTTCCCCATGCATTTTGGAGATGATAGGAGCTGAAAAGGGTCAAGCTTTTACTAGCCCACTGCAAAACCTCAGTTAGGAGAACTGAGTGTGTAAGAGGGCAAGTAAAAAGATGGTCTTCCTGTGCAGACAAGAAAAGAGGATAATACAGAGGATTTACTTATTCTCAGGTATTCCTGTCCTGAGTTCAGCAGCAATTTAGCCCAAAGAAACTGAGTTAAACCTTCAGATTTTCTGTTCTGACTGCAGGGCAGAGGATGGGAGGATGTCCATTTGCATCCATACTGTGCTGCATTTCCTTCATCTTCTTGGCTTGTTGCTCTAAAAAGAGCTGCCTTGGCAAGTCATACTAATACTAAGGCAATACCATGCTGTTGCTAGGCAATCACTTGCACAGTTTTGTGCAATTTTCTGCCTTCTGACGGGTGATGTAACTAGTCTAGATTTGCTGTCTCACTGATATCCCCTTATCTGGACTACTTGTGGCAAGAGAAAAGGAGGGTGAGATAACATGGGTGCTAGATTTAGTATTAATTAACCTAATCTATCAAGTTTCTTGCTCCAGAAGCGAAATGTAAGCAATCTGAAGTATCACAGTGTGTGTGTTATGTAAAGCAATTACTAACTTTCAGATACTGAAAAACAAAAATGGGAGGAAGGGAAAAAATAGAGCAAAGAAGAATGAGGTAAAGTTGTTCAAGTGTTTAAAGAATCAAGTTTTTTCTGTTTTGATGACCTAATTTTTTCCAAGTATAAAGACTACAATGTCCCTATAATGTAGTAATGTTGCATGTCACACTATGGCACTTTGGCCTCAGCCTTAGTATATATTCAGCCCAGAGTGTGCTGTTTACCTTGTGCACAATACCACTATTCAAGTTATTATATTTTCCACTGCAATACTACAAAGTCTAAGGTACAACTTAACTTAGCAAATACTGAGTCAAATTGAAGTGATTCTAAAGATTATAGACTTACTGTAGCTGGCGGCAGGTATAATGTGCATGTAGCTGGGCTTAAATATTTATTTGTTGTCATTGTTTGATTCAAAGGACTAATATCACCTGTGACACCAGATAACCAGAGGGGGATCCTACCAGCCCACTTGGATCAGAAGGGCCTCCTAAATAAAACCCGTCACGCAATTAGACCATTTGAAGATATTAGGTAAACTCTCCATTCGGAGGCCAAGTCTACTCTTTGTGACATCCAAGCATGCCTTTTATAAGTCTCATTTTTTTTTCAGTAGGTCAAGAGATCTAAGCCTTAAATGAAGCAGGCTGTAGCGGACACAGATTTTCATCACTAGTAGGATCATGACCTTGCAATGTATATTGAATTTAAGTTTAGTACTGTGATGGATGGGACTTGTAATAAAAATCACTGGATGCTTTGTAATAAAGAATAGATCAGAGTCTGGAACTTCAAGAATTCACAGTACAAATGAATTTCAAACAGTACTGAATTTATACTACCTTTTGGCATACTTTTTGTTCTTTGGAAAGCTTACGATAAAATTCAGGCCTTGTCCATTATTTAATTACTTTGCTACATTTTTTTGGCACTTTCCTAGCAGCTTAATAGGTAGTTTGCATAAAATGCTACCACTGTTAAATATCTGTTTGTATAGCTAGCAACACAGTCGTGTTCCTTCTGTCCTAATGTATCACCTAAATGGAGATAAAATAGTGATTACGCTTACTCTTTAGGACCATAGACTTGGATTTACTTTCAGCTGTTGCTGCACATGTGAGCATTTTGGCAGTCTCAGTTAAGCTTTTAGAAGACACCAGTACTTGCTGCTGCAGCTACTACAGCTACTCTAACTTGAAGCAGAGTTTTATTTTACAGTCTTGTCATTAACCTGCTTATTTTTCACCGTAATAAATATGAACAATCCTGTTATCCTGCGGGCAAAAGGAACAGTTTGAAGCCTAGAAAAGAGCATTAGCTGCTCTGTGGTGTTTTCCTGTGGCTGTGATTGCAGATGCGGAGTTTCACTGTCTTTAAAAAGCGTGAAGATCGAGAAGCCGGACTCGTGGCATGTGAGCGCTTGTGGCAATGGACACATTGCTTTCACCTTTCACAGACAAATGAAAGATTGTCTGAGGCTGCCAGGGGTGGGTTAACAGCAGGGTCAGATATACCTGCTTCTATATTTCCTTCCAAAAGAAAGATGGCATGGAGCAACCTTTGCTTTGGAGAGCCATGCCGCGTGCTGTAATGACTCTGTGACACCAATCATTCTGTGGGAAGCACAGTATATTTATTTTCCTACATTATTTAACACTTGCCCCCAAACTGTCAGTAGCAAGGCTTCAGTCCATGGGACTCCCAGTAAAGTCAGAGCGAGACTGATGATTTAAATACCCTTTTAGAGCTTGGTAAAATTAAGGGTTCCAATTACTGAAATTGATACAGGCTACTAGTGACAACAAAGCCTTTAAAAAGCCATGGGAGAAAGGGAATAAAAAAATTACATGGAAATGAAAGATCTACAGCCTTCAAATTTCAGAGATCCCTTAGAGGTTTCCTATCTTGCCAAGTAAATCCCCCCGAGAAAAAGCAAGCTTTCCTAAAAGAGATACCTTTTAGGAAAGAGATACTCCTTTTCCTGAAGAAACACCTCCCTTACTGTACAGACAGTTACAACTATTGTTGTTGCTCTTACTGCTATTTTGCTATGTTCTGCATCGTATTTCTTGTCAGCAGTCATGCTAATTGAAGTAAATTATAATTAATGGATAGTAATACATTGCATCATAAGCATACCTGATTTTTAAATAGTAAGAGCAAGCCTGAGAAAGTTAATAACCAGCTTTGGCATGGCGTGAAATCATGCAGCAGAACATATTCTGTGAGAGCAGTAGGAAGGAGAGAAAAACACTGAAGTTTTTGAGTAAACTTTAATGTCTGTGCTCTATGAAAAGTTCTCAGAAGTTTATCCTCACTCAGAACAGACATCCTGTGAGTGTACCATGCAGTTCTTAATTTTACTTCTCTTTTCACATCTTCTGTCCATATGCATTTTCAGCTCTTGAAAAATGCCAGTATAAAGGTGCAGGGAATTATGTGTGTCACTTAAATGTTCTTTTCTTTTTTATTCTTTACTTCATTGGGACAGTATGATTTATAATGGTAAGCTATTCAGTATTATGTCAATTATACCAAAATGGTGGCAATTCTTTTTGGATTGAGGCATAGGACAGACACTGATAATATAAAATACATCTTGCTTGGCAAATACTGGTGAAGAATAGTTGTGTTCTTTTTTGGGAATGATCAGGGCAACTGGTGTGCCAGTTAGGAGGCTCTCATTTCAGTATTATGCTAATTCCGACCAAAGCCAAGCCGTAGACTGTTTGTGACAAAACTCTAGTCTAGAGTAAGGAAAGATTTGGAGGAAGCAGAAGAAAGTTTCACCGTCTAGGGAAATGTGCTGTGAAAGATGCTGAAGTGCAAGTGGAAAACTGTTCTGGGCTGGTTCTCATGCTGTGGAAGGAAGAATCAGAGATGTTACCTAGGTTTGCCTATCTCGTTGCTGAGACCAGTGTTACTAGACCATGCACAGTTCTCCTTAGTAATACACTAATGGGCTTGTGCATGGTGTATCTTGAAAAGAAGTTTTCTTGCATTTTGTCTTGAAAGGGAAATATTGCTGCGAGCAAATGGCACTAGTGGTATTTCAGAGCACTGCTTGCTGCATCAGAAACCTGGTCTGAGAGGTGAAGTCCTCTGCAATCTGGGTGCAGTAAAGCACAGTTCCCCCCTAGAATCAAGGAGAACGAACAGAATTCTTCCTTCAGCAATCTAATCTGGCTTTTCAGTGAGTAACACTGCAGCTGTCACGTTTTGATGATAATGAATTGGTAGAGCCATTGGTACCATGGTTAGAAAGGGACAATAACACTGTGAGGAGCCAGCTCTCATGGATGCTGTGTGCAAGGTGGGAAAGGTCTTTGGCCATTAGGGGTGACTGATGCTATGGTGGAACCATATAAATGATGTACTGTGGAAATACATTACAGCACAGTATGAAACCCCCCCCCTGAAGCCTGAGAAATAAATCACCAATTAAATTTATTTTGAAGGTCTTCTGTATCAAGGAGGACTTGATGGGAATCTCTGTCAAGTTTGCACTTGATATACAGTGTTTAAATGCTGCTTGATGTTTTCCTTTCAGAGACATTATCAGTTCAGGAGCGATACTGTTTTGGCTTTTAGTGGAAAGAACATCTTGTTATTGGTATGAAGGTCTTTTAATTGCGTACAAAGGTTTTTTTGGCTTGGTTTACTTTAGAAGAATAGCTCTGAAAAATTTAGAGAAGCATGTACAGCTGACATTTCTGATGGTTCCTGTAAATCATCTCAGCTGTCAACTGCACATGGCAGCTTTTGGAGGAGAATATCAGTCTTCTTTCACAGTCTGACTATTAAAGCCCTGCAGGTGTTGTATACAACCTGTCCTGGATTTAGCCTTACACGGCTATATCATCAGCAGTGCTACCTTGTTGCATGGATTTAAGATTAGGAGAAAAGCAATATTTATTCTATTTTGATTTCACTTCTCTGTTCATTGGAGGGAGATGGGAATTCTTTTGCCCAGCTAACATGTTTGATACAGTCAGTAGGGCTTCTTTACTTGCTACATCCACAAGACATCTGTGCTTGGGAAATGCTGCTCAAGAATAAACAACTTCTAAAGTCAGTATTGAATTCTGATGCTGTGCAATATCTTTCAGATTTTTGATAGAAGTTTATAGTAGTAATTTTACCTGCCTTTATTGCAGTAGTATTTGCAGTAGTAATTTTACCTGCCTTTATTCCTGTTCACCTTAGAAGTTCTCCTTCTCAATTTATTTATTTATTTATTTATTTATTTTTAGCAGTTAGCCTAGAAACAGTTCAGGTCTAGCATCAAGCTTCCAGGAACAGATATTTATTGACCATCCTCACTGAGTCTGATCTTATCATTGGTAGTGGGATTTACCCTTGTCTGGGCTCTGTGTTCTATTTCAACTTTTATCCTAGCTGTCTGGGTATTAACACATGTATCCTAAGATTGTACATGCTGTGTTTCTTTTGTTATATTTGCACTTAATACATTTTTAGCTGTTAGGTTTTACTGTGTCTTTGGCTTTCAACCTTAGATTTTACCATGTTCGGGCCACTCTTCATCATGAAGTCAGGTGAAGCAGGTGTCTTATTTTTCCTCTGTAGCATAATCTGAAGATTTTCATCCATCTGGAAATCCAATGCAGCATATGAAATTCTATCTTGTGCATGTATCAGCATGCACTAGCAAATGAGGTAGAAGTTTGGTACATAAGCTCTAAAATATTTACATTTTCCATAAGAATGGAGTGCAGAAAAATCCAGCTCTGTTTTTTATGTTCTTCCTCTGAGGTTACTGTCCTTCTGTCTTCATCCTATTTCACATGCCTTAAAAGTCTTACAGAATGATATCACAGGAGCAATCAAATATTAAATTTAAATGAGTGTAAGGATTTATATCTTCCATTATGGCTCCCTTAATATTTTCATTTTCTGTCCTTTCCAACTGAGTATCATCTTTAAAGATCTATGCTGTAGATGGATTAGGGAATCAGTAGAGACATTGGGGCATAATCTGAGCAAAAGTATATTTCCTGTCTGCCCATTCCATCACAACAGAGGGAAAAGAGATTCAGGTTATGAATCAATGTAGAAATATGATGTGAATGTTTAAAAAGAAAAAAAAAAAAAAAAAGTACAGCTGGCAGATTTGGAGACGAAAGGGATATTTAGAATGCTTTGTCTGGAGAAATCTTTCTTCTGGGCCAGTCAAACTAGGCCTGCTGTGATTAGCAAGAAGTTTGTTCTTGTATAATGTTCTAGCAGTGTGTTGGTTCTTTTATTTATCAAATGCTTTCAGGCTTCAGTAATGTTTCAAAACACAGATATGAGGCTGAGAATAATGCATAAGTGATGCTTTACTCTTATTTAAATTTTTTCTTGATTGCATGAATTATATGATTAGTTTTTCCATTTATTAACAGTTGTCATTTTTTTCCTATCACATACAGCCCAGGTGAGATCACACCTCTATGAATCAATATAATATAATGACATTATATATGTTTAGTATTATTTTACCATTAGTCTCTAGGGCATAGTTAAGTCAATTATATTTTAAGGAGAGTTTCCGTGAATTGTTACAATGATTACAATCTGTTCTGTAGAAAAACTCTGCAAATCAGCATTTTCTTGTCATTTCAAGGATAGTTATGGTGTTGAATGGGTAAAATAGTAACAGCGGGTCTGATTAACATGATTCTGCAAGCACTACGTTAAATACTACATGGAAAATCTGTAACTAAACCACTGAAAAAATGAATAATCTTTATAGAAGATATTACCACTGAGATTTTTTCAAGTCATCTAGTAGAGCCATCCCTGAAATTATGCCTGTAAATGTCAGAGTATTAATATGCACCAGTATGATTTAGAAAACTGTCAACTATTCATTTTGCTCTGTTTTGACTTATTTGTAGGCATATTAAGTAGACATCAAATTGTGCTTAAACCAAAGAAAAACAAATGCTCTTTTGGATGTCTTTTTCTGAGAACTGTCCAAAAAGGAGGGTGGAATTGGAAGTTGTATAAAATGTGTATTGCAAGTGTATAATCATCTAAACCTAAAAGCATATAAATCTTCTCTTGGATGATATGTACTCCAAATGAACTCTCTAAATATTCCTCCTAGCAATTTTTTTATAAATCAGATGTAATTTATGCTAACATTGATGTGATGAACAACATCCCCTATATCTCTTCCCAAATAATACTCACCTACAGCTTTTTTCAGAGTCCCCAGAATCACAGAAGACATGAGAAAAATGATCTTAGCGGTTTTTTTTTTTTCCCCATTTTGAATCATTTTCTTAATCCATTGTGGTATTATATGCTGAATGATATGCCTAAGCTAGTTTAGTTGAAGTAATATAATGTGTTGACCAGTTCCAGATAAAAGCTTTTCTGGTTCATGCTACCATCTTTTATGGTGAATAGTATAACCTAAAATACACGCATAGTATTTTTCTTTTTTTTTTTTTTTTTTTGTCCAGTGTTCTACTTACATATTGATACAGTCTCACAAATGTGAGAACTATATTACCCACAACATATTTAATGATTATCCTAATATCACAAGCTTTAGTATTTTTTCAGCTTATGGAAACATGGCCAAACTACAAATAAAGAAGAGGTAGCCACTACTATGTTCTTTTTTGCACACTAGTTGCAGCTTTAGGGTAGCGAGAAGAAATGAGGGCAAAATCTGGACCAGATAGGTAGTCTACTGGCATAGAAGTTTTAGGGCATCTGATTTTTTTATTGCATTTATAATTTTTATTTAGTGGGTTGACCGTTGCATCTATCAAATGAGTGCTTTGTTTTCAGAAACTTCTAACAGCACAACTGAGAATCTGTCCATCTCAGATGCTCAGCACTAAGTATTTTACTCCCTTGGGTGCTCTAATACTGGTTACAGAAGGAGCATTGCTAATGAGTACATCCATATTTATATGCATTTGAGTTACACGGTGTTTTTTTAAACCTAATGCATAAAAGAGCAGACACAGGAGATGTAATATGGGCTTTAAATTGCAAATCATAATTTTGTAGACCACAAGAGCCCAAGAAGACCCAGTAAAGAAGGCATCTATATCAGATTTTTACCAGAATTTTATAAAACTGAGGAGACCAATTGATAAAGTATCAGGGACAGAGGTTTTCAGTAAGAAACTGCTTGGATGTTTCTTATAGAAGCTCCAGAAAGTGTAAAACATGAAGCAGAGAATAGGTCCTGCCCTCATCTTGTGGCATCCTGAACAGTTCAGACATCAGCCAGACAGGGTATGTTGGGAGATGAACAACAGAAGAAGAAAGGAGGAGTATGTGTGTGGAATGGAGAGGTGTTGAGAGGCTGGAATAGAATATATTTCACTGAGAAATACTTACTATGAAATTATACTTAGGAATTACCTCTTTTGCTTGGATGACAATTTGTCTTGACAAGCTCCTTTAAAGGGAGCACACAAAACCCACAAGGGAACTGCACTGGTAAGAAAGGATGTTATATGTGAGCACAGGTAGCTGTTGCTTAACCTAGGGTCTGTGTGTTCAGTCCATATTATTATTCTCTCAAACTCTCTTTATTTTCCTTCTTTCACTGATGATAAGAAATATCATCAGGATCCTGAGGGAATGGGGCTCTAACTGAAGAGATGGAGCAGTGAACATTGTAGATGATTTGGCTTTACATCCTGGCACAGTAGCAATGTTTTCTTCAAAAGCAGTTCAGCTGATCATTTATGTCTATAAGACATCATAAAACATAATCAGAATGCTGATTTATTTATAGAATGCTGGTATTTCAATGCAATCCAGAGAGAATTAAAAGTCTGTCTGAAACACTGTGCTCAGTTTTCCATTTGGATGAACTGTTTCTTTTCAAACTCTCACAACACAAAACCATGTTACATAGACTTACCTCTGTTACCAATTATATGCTTTCACCTTATGTTTAATGGGAAATGAAAGGGCTCATGACAATGTTTGGTATAGATATGGAGCTGCCAACTTGAAAGGTTAAAAAGCAGGAGCTGTAAGCAATGAAGTTTAGTTTCTTCCCTTAGGATAATTCCATTCACCGCACTGACAGGACATTCCTGCTGATGTTCGGGCTAAATATTAATGTGCTCCCATTAATTCTTGTCATACATCCCTGTGATACTCTACTCTTGCGTGCCTATACCTTTCTAATGTGTGCACTCCCTCTTTTCTACTCTTACAGCTTTATTACTTCATTGATCAAAATACCTGGCCTTCTGTTCTGGACAGACTGTCCAAAAGACAGGGTGTTTGCAAAACAAAGTGTTTTCAAAACTACTTCTAGAGCAATTATTGTCTGACAGTTGGCAAATGCAAATACACAAAAATGCCCCATCAGTTCTGCAAAGAATGAACAGAATTTAAGAAAGTAAGGAAATGGATTAAAGACCATAGAAATAGGTAGAAAAGCTCATCTTTTACCTTCCTTCTTGAAAAAAGTATAATGATGTACTTCTCTTAGGTATAGCTTGCTTAATTTTTCTCAATTCAAAGTTGTATTTTGGAATAATCATGACAAGTGTGAATCCTTGACTATTTACCAGGCTTTTTCATTACCAAGCATGCCCTTCCAAGTTCTATATTTGTAAAAACTCATGTCATAAAGAAGACTATCTGTGGATGTCTGCACTTGCGTGAGTCAGTAAATTGTTTATTTTCTCAGTGGGAGTTCACTCAGGACATTGAGGAGCTATTTCCTCCTAATTAGTTCCCCAGATTCCTCTTATAAAGAAGAAATCTTAGGCTTCAAGGAGTCTGTTTGGGTCATTATTTTCTTGATAAATGTACTCGCCGCCACTCCAGATTTCCCAGAAGGGATGCTGCAGGGTAGAAGAATGTTGTGTTGCACGTTATGTTCCATGATTGGTTCAAATTACTCAATTTACCCAGTATTTTCAAAAAACAATCCTAAATCATCAGTCAGCCACATCCTAATTTCGGTGCTGATGCCAGACAGTCATTTTTCCTCAGAGCATCACTGAACTAGGTCTCCTCAGCTTGTTTCACCCCTTGATGAACTGGATGGCTGGAGGGACTGGTGCTGAAATTTGAGACATTTCATTGGCGATGTTGTTAGTTGTTTTCACTGTGGGTAGCTTTGTATGGCAGGGGAAGGCAATGCTCATTTTATACATACCAGACAAAGTATGTATAAAGGGCTGTATGTATAAAAAGGGATTCACTTTTAAAATTTACCAGCATACTTTAAGCCATGCAAGATGTCTTGTGTGTGGGGTAGTCCTTGATGGGAACGTACAATTAAACCTAAGTGTAGAAAAAGGATCTCATTTATACATTGTCTCCTGCTAAGGAGACAAGCAGAATTGTTTTAGTTTTTACATCAACAAATACTTCTTCAAAACTAAAAGTATATCTTTCAGACTCAAAGTTTAGCATCATTCTGTGTAAACGTGTTCATTTTTACCCCCCTACAAATCCTTTCATACTGTGTATCTTGTGGTTATCATATTGTGCTCAGTCCTTGATAACTGTTATCTCCATGGGTCACTATTGTGAACACAGCTTGGGATTTTTATTTATTGTAAAGGCCCTCATTCAGTCTAATTGTGTTTTAGGATGCTCAAAACAGTGGGGCTGAGCTAAATTCCGCACCTAAATTGCACCTAAATATCTGTTCCTGGTGGGCGTCAGTGACACGTGGGCAGCTGGGTAGCATAGGCCCTATGAGTTAAGTAAAATTACAGATGCACAACACTGGACCAAAGCAGGTGTATTGAAATGCTGACTGCAGATATAATCATATTTACTTCCATGCCAGCCATACAGCAAAATATTTACAAAACAAATGGTTGTCAAGTGCTGTGGAGCTGATTTTACAGCGGCAGCGCTCGTCACGTGCTCCTGCCACCCGGATTGCTTAACCCGCAGGTGGTTGTGGAAGGAAGCAAGTATCCCCTGGAGACAACTCATCCTTTTACCAGGGCTGCTGCGGCATCTATGTTGCAAACAAATGCCTGCTTTAGTATCAAAGGCCCCCTTTAATTTGCATCATTTTGAAAAGTTAATATTCCCAAAGGAATAATAAGGTCTCTAAATGCTTCATTCCTCAAGAATCATTTTTGCTTTTATTTGAATTTATTATTTTTGGACATTTGCTTGACTAAAGCCTGATAAGGACCTGCAGATAGAATAGAAATGCATCTTGCCATTAATGGAAAATGCACCTTTCTTACTTCCGTGATTGTTTTTTAAAAAAAAAAAAAAAAAAAAAAAAAAAAAAAAAAAAAAAAAAAAAAAA
>JAYECN010884642.1:25176-40264 GCA_035222435.1 Microcambeva ribeirae | reverse complement strand
CCGGCCCCCCCCCCCCCGAAACACACAGCCCTGTAGACATTAAAGAGTTACTCTGAGTTGTTGCCATAAGGAAATTCTCAAGGCAACTGTTACAGCAACAGGACTATGATTCCTTTGAAGAATGATGTTTAAGAAGAGTGCTGTAGTTAAGCTACTGCATTAGGAGCACCTACAGCTTAGAACAACCATTTGATGTATGAAACTGATACTAATACAAGGAGAAAAAGAGATATATGCTTTGCTAATTCATCATGCATTAGCTATAAAGGAATTAGTGACAGAAAATGATGTAATACTGAAGATATGGTATGTAGAGTTAGGTAAACATCGTAACTTAAGCTTTCCTGAGACCATGGGTAAATAGTATGAGTCAGTGGCTAGGACAAAATGGTTTTACAGGTTTTATTTCTTTACTTACTGTTTGTTAACCCGGAACATGCAGTTTCTAATTTTCAACATCTACTATTCCCTATAGCCTTTTTATTTTGTGCCTGATCTCCTTGTATTAATATAACAAAAGTAAATGCTAAACCAAATTTTCATGCTGCTGTAGTTTCATGCTTTTACACGTAAAGTTCTCTTCAAATAAGCTGAAAAAGAAGTAACCTGCTCATTCCTGAGAAATAAAGCAGGGAAGGAGATCAAAATTGAGACTGTATTAAATTTTCTTCAAAAGAGTGTTTCACTCTTTTCAGCAGTTGTCAGCATGCAGAGCTTCAAGGTTTGTGCTTATGACAAAGTATCCAACTACAGGTTATGCTCACTCATTTATTCCTCCTCTCACATAAATTCAGATTTATCTGTTAAAAAAATCTTTAAGAGAAGGAGAGGGCTAGTTACAGCTGAGAGTTCAAATGCAATTTACCTTTAAATAGCTGCAGGCTACTTTGACTTGGACTTCATCTTTAGAATTTTTGCTACATTGTGATGAAGGATTCTTGCAGCAATTTAGTGAAAAAAAGTTTAACACTCATGCTCAGATTACATTGTCTGCTTGATCAGCAAGCAGTGAGAGCTTGCTGATGGTGTACTTTCTCTTAGGCTAGAATTTTAGCACCTTAACTAGCTTTATTCTCATTTTATTAGTGTTTCTGGACTAGTGAAAAGTATTGCTACCAGAGAGCACTATGAAAGTTGGTTCTGTTTAGACTCTTCACTCAGCTAAAAAATGGATCCGGGACCTAGTACAGAAAACAGCCATCTCCATTTGCTGTAGGATCATTTTTGTTAACATGGCACTTACGCTTCTCTTACATGTATACTTACATGAATACATGCCTGGTAAATCTGGTAATCTGGAATTCCATGCCTGGAACCCGGTAAAGAAACCTTCATCTCTTACTCTCTTCACATGTGGAAAAAATTGTGCAGTTTTTTTGTCATCGTTTTTTGTTTTGTTTGTTTTTCTCCTAATCAAGGCAGGTGAAGTTACTTAAACAGATAGCTGGTCTTCTGACTTCCAAATTCGAGAATCTTTCCTTCCTAACCTAGCATCATATCTGTGTTTAAAGACAAGTTCATATTCTATAGGGCTTATGTTAGAAATTGTTGCTTTGTTTCTGCAAGAAATACCCCCTCCTCCCAAACTCCATTCTGCTAATTTGAATAGCTTTCAGTATGTAGTTTCTCCACAGGCCTATCCTATATACATGACAATCTATTAAGGGGATCTGCCTTAAGCAGCTCCCTGGCAAGTGACTAGTCCGGAACTATTTACAGAACTAATGGTGGCCACCTGCTGATGGTAGTTAAGAGTGGATTTAGCAAAGCTTAATGATTGTACCGGTTGATCATTTTATTAAGATTTATTCAGGCCTCTTTTTTTTTTTTTTTTTTTTTTTTTTTTTAACTGCTTCAGAGTTTAGAAAAGCCAGTAATGCATGACAACTTTTTATTTTTGTATCAAGTGCAACATTACAAGTAACAGATAAAACTCATCTAACTAGTTACCACACTATACAGAACTTAACAAATGTATTTTGCCACACTCTAGGCACTGTGTGTAAGAACCTGGTCAAGATCTTCAGTACAAGAGTGACTGGAAAAATAAAGCAGTGCTATTATTGTTACACCTGCATGTATCTCAGTGTCATTAATAAATTTATTATAAGGCAGAATGGCAACCACTCTGGTGAGCAATGAGCAATCCCAGAGACTGGATTTTGCATCTAAAATAGCAAACTAAGGGAGTAATGCTAATCACCTTGATAAGGTAAGGTACAAACCCACAGTTTCAAGGAATATGTTGACCCAGTTTAGCATATTGACTGCAACAGAAAAAAACTTAAGCTGAAAATACTTGTGTTTAGTCTAGGAGAAAGATTTGGAAAATGGGCAGTTATAACTGGCCTAAGGAATTCTGTTTCCTAGCTTTTGCTCAATCTTCATCTGTAACACTGCAGAGACCTTTAACTGAGAAATCTTCATCAAGCTACTAGCAAGTTTAACTGACCGCATTCAACAGCTTTCTACCGGCTACAGTACAGAAGCAAGTCCTTGCATTGATGGTGTTTGAGACGAGTATTTCTACTGAAGGTAGGTGTCAAGTTTCTTCTTGATGTTGTCAAAAGAATCCATTCCCATATAGTCAGCTTGGCCTTGCTCCCACCGTTGCTTGCGTTCTTGTGAAGACAAAGTTGGTAGTACTGGTGCTGGTGCTGGTGGGGAAGGTGGTGGTGCTGTTGCTGATACTGACATGTGGGACACTGCCTCTGTAACCTCTGCCTAAAAAGAAAGGCAGAGTGAAAATCTAGAAATGTTCTGCACAGCTAAAGTGAGCAATAGACATGAAGGTGGGATAACCAAGTAGATGTTCTCATGCACAGCAGCAAGCACTGCCAGTGTGCAGGGATTATGCAATTTTCCTAGCAAAATAACAAAGCAAAGTGACAGGACTCAGCTGGGAGAGAGAAAAAAAAAAAAAAAAAAAAAAGTTTTAGTTCTTCATACCTCTCTACAGAAGCCACAAGAGAAAGCCAGAGTATAGACCAAGCCCGAAAGCTGCAAATAATTCATTAGAAAGATGAAAGATGCAAGGTTAACAGGAGGAAAGCACAGCTTTATGAGATCAGTAACTCTGGGCTGAGAAAGGTTGAGAACTTAAACTAGCCCAAATGCTGAGACTGTAGAGTCTACAGTTAGTTACATGCTACTAAACTCCACGCATGAGAACTAGAAGAGTTACTTTGGGCTTGATAAGTGTTAAGATTCAGCCCTGTCAGTTTACTGAAGTATTAATTTTGTAGTTATTCTAGTCCTACTTGGATTTACCATGTAAAATCTGCATGTATGAATTCTAAAATGAATTGGCATTCTTATTGAGAACACTATTAGCTGAAACACATTAAGAATTACCCTCCCCCCCCCAGTGTACACACTGAAAAAGACACTCAGTTTAAACTTATTTCTGATACACCATTAGTCACTTACTATAGTTGGTTGTAGGTTAAGTAATTTGGAAATAAGGAACTTAGGCAGACATTTATGTTCAAGACTACTACAGCACATTTCTTACCTGTGTTCTTTATTCCAAGATAGAAAAAAAACAAAATACACCCCAAAAACTAATTTAAACCTAAGCTGTGCTTTGAGGTGAGGAGGAGTCAGTGAAATAGTAAGAACCCATACCTAGATAGTTTGTACAGGAATATTAAAAAAAAACATACCGTGTTTACAGATGTGGTATTTTCTTTAATGATTCCATACTCTTCTAGTAATGGTAAAATATTAGCCATGTAGGTATCCCACCACATGTTGAGGAATTCTGGGTGAACTATTTTAGGGTCATGCATTTCTCCTTTTATGTTTTTTGTTCTGGAATCGTATGTATAGTTCCATGGTTTTGTGCTTCCCAGGAAATGTACCACTTTAGTATTTGCACCAAACCTATTAGACAGAAAAAGTTAGAACCCACAATTTCTGTAAGTGTCTAGAAAGAGATTTGCTGCAAATTTAGAACCAGCAGTTTCTGTTGGTACCAGAAAACAGAAATAGGAATGTCTTTAGGAGACCAAACAGTAAGCTATATAAAACTGCCAATGCCTACTGGGACTGGAAGCATTGCTACTGCAAACAGAACTCTACATTATGCTAGTCAGAATACAGCCAAAAAGCTAATGTCTGGACTATTTCAGTACTTACAGCAAACTCAAGTCTTTAGGTAGAATGATGTCCATAGCTCAGGAGAGAGCAGTCTCAAACAGTCGTTGCAATTGGACTAGTTTTAAAAGTGAAAAAGATTCTACTCCAAAGTCATTGATCCAGACAGCTAGACAGTATAAGCATCATGTAAGGAAGGGTCAGTGTTAAGAGTTAATTTTTCAGTCTACATCCCTGTAAAAGCTATATGTAAAGCTATACATAAGCAAGCCTTTCCAGAGGACTTTTGATCTTGCTGCAGCATGATCTTGCAAGACAACCACTTGAAATTATTTAAATTCCATTTTCAGTATGGATTTCTAGCTTTGTCCCAAATAGTATGATGTTTTGCATTATGTATGTAGATAAGATGCAACCCTTTTGAAGTAAAGAACTGAAGTAAAAGAGGATGACATTAATTACAATTTTCTTCTGTAGTTTCATAATGGAGTTAAACTTGAGTTAGTTTTGAGAATTAGCAGTACCAGTCTCTCTAGTAACAACAGTTTTCACATCTAGTTCAGTTTGTGTTATGTGTTAGGATTTCTTCTCAGCATAATGAAATGCAACTGAGTGATAATGCAAAATTAGCTTGTGCAGTAACACAATTTAAGTATGCCCAGGTCATTTTGACTGGGACTCAGATGTTTCACTTTCTTCTACATATGGAGACTGTGCAAGTGTGTTTCAAAGTGTTTAGAATACTAAAAAATCAAAGCATATGCATTTCTTAACTCCTCCCCTCCCATACATTGAAAGATTAATTGTATTTGCATACAGTGTTATGGACGTGACTGATACTGAGGCATGAAAACCCATGCATGCTTGAAGCAAGATCAAGTATTTGCAGTAGTTGCAAGCAAATTCTTGGGAAGGTGTGTTTCTGCGCTTTAAATGTAAATCCCAAGTTTCATTAGCTGGCACATTACTTTAGCAGCTGTTTTTTCATCTTAGCCTTCTGCTGTCTTCAGAATATTTGTCATAAATATTATGTTATAAATCAAGCCTTAAATGGCAAATTCTAATTCTAGTCTTAGAGAATGTCTAAGAATCAATAAGTTACAATATTTCTACAAATGAAGAAAAGTACTCTTAGTATTCTTCCCTCTTAAGAACTGTACAACAGTTAATGCATGCCATATTTGCTGCAGTGACTAATCTTTTTCCCCTCTCCCAAAGAGATGTGTTGGTGTTATCCTTTAGAAAAAGCATTAACGAGACTGCTATGAAGTCTTGCTTGTCTTGCTGTACAAATCTGCAAAAAACTTAGCTGATGATGTCATCAAATATAATCTTCAGTTTATTCCAGCTGCTGGTTATTATGAATGTAGATCCTCATCTAAGCAAGGGAAATTGCTTACCCACCGAGTATGGTGTTCTACTAAAATGCCGCACGTCTTTCATTTTGCTTTTCAGATGGTCTGCTGAACTCAGGTAACTGATTAAGATGAGCTAAATGGAGTTTTTCTCAAGAGTTACCAGTCCCATTAGTATTTTGTGACATCAAGGTCATTTGTAAATTTACGGCCATGTGACTATCAACGAGTCCAGCCACAGCAAGGGGATATAATTCACAACAGAAGTTAGCTTATCAAATGCTATCCAACTACTTAGGTCATTCTCAAGCTTGTATGTATTTCTTAAAATAAGTGTTCCACTTTTAGCATAACAGGATTTCAGCGGGTGTTCTGATCACAAGACATAGTTTGAGCTTGAGCCAGCAATGGTCCTACTTATGCTAGCTGCTGCTTTAGACGCTAGTAACTTCATGCCATTCAGAAATCAGATTGTTTTTATGTAACTGGTACTTGTTTTCTTACTTAATGAACATGGGTTTGGGTTAGGGTTCAGCTTCTCATGTTGCCTCTTCTTTTCCTGTTTCTTATAATGCTCTTAGAAGCAGTAACCTTGCTTATGACAGAATGGGTTTGTGACTAAACCCTAATACTGTTAGAGAGTAGACAGGTTGGTTTGTTTGTTTGTTTTACACTGGAAATGTCCAATGGCATAGCACCTAGGGGCAGTAGTCTTTGTCCTACCCTGTTACTTTGGGAAGTTGCTCTAGCTCTAGAAAGGCTGGTGAGGCATTCTGGCCTTATACAAGTTAAACACTTTTGTACAATTCAGTATGTTTATTTGATTAGTATAGGTTGACAGATGAAATAATTAAATACTCTTATGTCATTTAAGTAATGAGGGGACAAGATATCTAGACAGGAACACCACCACATGTTGAAGTTTTTGCTGATTCAAGACAATTCAAGAGCTGCTACCTTTAATGGCTGCTGGAATAGCATTCCAGGCTGTACTAGAGTTGAGAAAACATTCCCAAAAAGGAAGAAGCACAAGTGTGCTTATTCTAAATCAACTTTAATGTTACTCCCAAGGATAAGTAGTTAAGCCACATACACAGCTTTCTTTGTATTTCTCATCATGAAATAATTAATTTTCCTAGTATTAATTCCCCCTCCCCCCCCCCAAAAAAAAAAAAAAAAGGTAAAAATTACCTTATATCTTCCTTTGGTTATAACAGTGATCTCCATTTAGAAAAAAAGCTCTCTGAGTTCATTGTGACTTGCCATTATGTAACAAGAGATTAGTTTACATAAGCCCCATATCTGGTTACACTGAGTCACTTCAGAATTTTGAACTTACGCTTTAAATGCTGGAAGGTAGGAGTATACAGAAGTGCTGCTCAAATTATAAATAAATGGTAGATGTTTGCTCATGTCTGTTGTTGCCCAACTGCTGAAAAAGGTGTTTAATAAGCCCTGGTCCGCACCTGAAAGAATATATTAATAAGCTGTTTTAGGTAGCTGTTTTAAGATCTTCCAATCCTTCCTAATTAGGAATTAATAGTGCAGCCAGGAGAAGTCTGACATAGAGCACTGAAGTTCTACTTGTGAATGATCTCTTACACCTTGCAGCCTTGTATCCAAAAATTGCAGACACTGAAACAGGTAATATGTTTGCGTTACTCCTGCTTTCTAGAAGAGAGCAAGTTGCTCAAACACTGCTATTCACGTCATTTTACTACAGCTTAATTCAAGCTGTATAATGCAGCAGAGAACAGGTCTTGGCAATAGCATACTAATCTTCAGGAAAGCTATAGCTAAGAGATCCAGTTCAAACAGGCTTGTTTTATTACTTAAGCTAACATGAGCAAGATCTCTGGGCCAGAGTTAGGTTAGCAATATTCTGTTAACAAGTCAGCAGTCCTGGATACATCCATCTGCATTGTGACCTTAAGGAAAAGCAATTCCAGTCTTTGTGACAACTCTTACAGAACTTCACCAAGTCCTTCAACAGGAAATAAAAGTTTCCAGTTGTGTACTAGCATTCAGCTAATACACATCTATGTGACTACATCAAATTACCCTAAAACAAGGTTTGAGTTTAATCATTTTTAGTAGCTGCTTGTTTCATATATTCAGTGTTTGAAGAGCAACGACCACCATATATGCATACATTAAGATCAGAGTTGATATATGAACTCTAGACATTATTTCTTAACTTGCTTTAAGTATTCTGGAAAGTCATTGAGACAGTCAACACTTCTGCACATATCTATGGAGCTACTCACCCCTGAATGAGGGTAACTGTCAAAGTTATGGCTACAGTGCTGGGAAGGGTTGCCTCTCAATTTGCAAGTAGAGGGTATAGTGAGGTCAAATGAATCTGAAGTTATTTGATATGTCTGTAGTGGAGTAGATTTAAAAAAAAAAAAAAAAAAAAAAAAAAAAGCAAGCTCCTTGCCTGAAGCAAACTAGTTTGCAAGCAGCTTGCAAAAAAAAAAACTTGCAAAGGCAGACTAATGCGCAAGGAAAAAAAAAAATCTTTATTTATATACTTTCATTAGTTCAGAATACACTTTAAAAGCAAGATGACTAAAGAGACTTAATTGACTTTGATTTGCTCGCTTCTCTCCATCTCTGTTAAAGCAACATTTCTGAAGAATAAACAGATAGTTAGATGAGAGACAGCATTTTATTTTAATCTTTAGCAAATAAAAGTGATCAGTCTCTCAACTCAAGGTCTTATGGTCTATGATTAAACTAAGGTTTACACACTTACTGCTGCTTCAGTATAGTTCGCTTTCTAAGACTGAAGTATCTCAATACTGGGCATGCTCTTAGAGGTACAGGAGGTATACCGATAAATATAAATTCTAAGGA
The DNA here is from genome assembly GCA_035222435.1 of Microcambeva ribeirae. NCBI lineage: Eukaryota > Metazoa > Chordata > Actinopteri > Siluriformes > Trichomycteridae > Microcambeva > Microcambeva ribeirae. The sequence goes on along the minus strand of JAYECN010884642.1, from coordinate 31,952 downwards.
TCCTGTTACAGCTGTCAGCATACATGCAGATTGCAGAGTGAGAAATGGCCTAGAGACCCAGAGTAGTAATTCAGAACTTCTGACTTGTTTCTCAGCCCGGGAGGAGGGAATGCACTTTTTAAGTTACCCATCACAACTTAGCAACAACAAGGAAATTAGACAAGCCCTCAGTTTTTATTCAGCTACATTTCAGTTTTAACTTCTAATTTAATGCAGTATTAAGAATACATATACTAACAGCAAGATAATCTAGAAGAGGAACCATCTACAGAACAGATGGCTCATCACTCCAGTGATGGCAACAACATATTCAACTTATTTTCTAAGTCTTTCTTGGACTTGTTCCACACACAAAGCTTGATTTCAGACTGCATGCATTTATGCCAAAGCAGCCAGTGAAAGCAGCATTTGGGTGTTCTAGTTCACACTTCACTCGTCATCTTGTACAAACTGGATTGTAAATAAAATGCAAAACAATTAGGCAATAGCATTAGCCTCATGTCTACAGCTGTAGATTTGCTGCATCATGTTTTTATATGTAAAAAGCAATCATTTCATATTCCAGGTTAGAGAGTCAGATGATTGTTCAAGCAGTAGCAAGAATTCTTAGGGTATCGGTACTGCCAGACTTGTTTAATACCAGACTGTTTCTTTTCCTAGTTTTAAACAGCACCTAGAATTATTCTATGGCCTATTCCTTATTATCTAGAAAGGTGGAGTTCAAAGCCAGTAGCTGATATTCTGTATTACTAGTAATCATTCTATAATTTCTGGAAACAGCATTATGTAATAGCCATCTGTCTACTGTAGTTTATAAACATGAAATACCCTGGAAGATCTAGTATTTTCTAGTTATTACTCCTACAGATGGGGTGCTTGGAGCTTGATTTCAATTATCCATCACTTGTTAGCTTATAGAGCTTGCATCCCTACATGCTATTAAGAGGAGTGACTTTCCACAGATATTTATCTTTAAAAAGAAAGCTTCCTAGAAACTTTTATTACTGTTCAGACCAATTTAAGTTTAAATGCCTCTTGATCACCTGAGTTCATATGCTCAGCATCAGCTTAAGCAAGCAGTATAAGTCTCCCCCGTTTCATTATTCAGATCTGAGCTACAATTTAGCACTATTAAAGTTGAATAATAAAGTAAAATATGAAGTAGAAATGACAGTTTTAGGAAACTGTTAACCTACCCTTTCTGCTGTTAAGCAATGCAACAACTTCTTGTTTAGGACACTGAGGAAGTTTCATCACCATACGACTTTAGCTCTCAAATCAAATTACAGTGTGAAAGCAGTTCTAACCTTTAATAGACAGAGGCCTTAACAGACCTGAGACGGGGTCTGCTAAGACTCAAGCTCATCCATCTCAGCAAACAATCATCACATCTTAACTGTTCCTGGGGCTATGTGACAGTGGTCTTGCATAGCTTTCTTTCCCCACTCCCCCACCTCCCTCCATTTTTATTAGCACAGGAATGCAGCACCATGTTAAATCCTTTCCAATAGCTGATGATCAGTTTACACTTAATATCTGAGAGAATTCTCAGAGCTGCCAACTGCAACATATAGACAAACCCTTTATTTCAAGTACACATTTTCAGCAGAGTTATTCATATGGTAGCATTAAGCATTCAGCTGACACATATTGCTCTTTTGGAGACAAGGCACAAGAATGCATTCAATAGCAGTTACTGTGCACACAAGGAATGACATCTAGAATTTTCACTGCTTATGAGGTACAGAAAGGTAAGTCAACAGGCTAGCTCTTTATATTCAAAGAAGGGAGCATTTTATGGTATTATTTGCATAGTTATCTTCAGCTTTTTCAGTCAGTCCTGTTTTGGTGCCCCAGTAGCTGCATAATGAAATTCAGTGAAGGGAGTGCTAGTCATTCAGAAGCACTGAATTATAGCAAACTTCAAGCAACAGGTTAACTGCAACAGTTATAGTTTTAGGACACTTACAAGACAGCAAAAGTTTGCTTCTCAAGATTAAACCTGGCACAGTGACCTATGGTGGGAAGCAGCCAGGGCTACAGACGTTTGATATGGGCACAAAGACTATCAGTGTTGCACGAAGATAGGAAGTTATCATAGTCTACCAAGATCTAATCTAGCACGAAGTGATAATCCTATCTTCAAATGCATTTTTTTTCATGGAGCTGCACTTAAATTGATCAGTCCTTTTTATAAAAAAAAAAAAAAAAAAAGCACAGCAGATTGAATTAGCCTAAAATGTCCAGTCTTGAATGTCAGGGTTAGCTGAAGAGAAGTTCACTGAGAAATACCTGAAGTGGGATATTGCAGATAATATGCTGCACATGCATTGCATTTGCTTGATCTTTAGAACCCATTAGATGATTCTGCATTGCTAATTTCACCTACTAGCTTAAAGGCCATACTCTTATTTTGTATTTCATGGGGGCCACAATCTGAAAACATATTGCTATAGAGGATTTTATTCCAATAAGTTTTGTGTAGTCACAACAGTTTTTAATTCCATCATAAGGAGCCCTGATACCATATGTACATGAGCCATCCCAACCACCACTACCATTTTTGTCTAAATTATAGTGGAACAGGGATTAATACATACCATCAAAGCTGCCTTTCTCTGTGGCAAGCTGTAACAGCTGATTGTATGTTTCAATGGAAGGTCGGTACACAAAAACTCCAGAATTAAAACAGTCAGGCCAGCCTGGATCTGGTGCTGCAGACAGCTCTTCTCTCTCAAAGAGTTCATCAATATTTGACAAAACCTAGTTGTAGGGGGGGGCGGGAAAAAAATGCTTTCTGGTTTCTGGGCTAGAATTGGGTATCTTGTCTTAACGTATTTTGATATACACTTCCAAACATGAAGAAAAATTCTCATATCATTGGTCTTGTGTGGTAGAACACAGCTTTTTAAATTGAGATAATCCCCATTTATTAGATATTTAGATTTAAATATATTTAAGTATTTAGATTTAAAAGAACTTCTGCAGTTACGAAGTTATTGATGCCCCAATGGCAAAAACCTTCATCAATCCTTCAAAAAAATAGCACATACCTAAAAACACAACACTCATAGCAGGTCATGAAGAGACACCATAAGACAACTACTTACCATTGTGTCTGCATCCATGAAAACACATTTTGAATACTGCGTCAGTTCCCAGCAGTGAAGTTTTGTCAGAGTGACACCCAGTTCAGGTCTCCTCATTAGTGCCAAGTGTGCTGAATCTCCACTATCCAGAATATTTACCAATATGACTTCATCAAAGACTCTTTCCAGCACTTTCCTGTGGAGAAGGGTAGTTGTCTGGATTTATTTCTATTGTTATTCCAGTACTTAACTACTTGACAGATTCCACAAATATAAGTGATGTAACAAGGAGCCCATTACAGTATTTCATGTGCCAACAGTAATAGTCAACTGCATATATTTGAATGCATTAACATTTCTCTCCACCTTAGTCTTTCTAGTTTGTAATGGACACCTTATGGGAATTATTTTATATATTTTTTCCAAGTAAGGGCTTAGTTGATATTGCTACCAGGTCATATAGGTTATGGCTGTGCAATGCAAGCTTTACACACACACACCCACACACACACACACACCCCAGACTGAGCTCTTTTGGTGGCATGACAGTCTATTTTAAGCTTTCAGTTAAGAAACAGGAAGCTGTTAAAGTAACTTGGGCAAGACTTTGGTCAGCAGCTGAATCCCGAGCAGTTGCAACAGGAGTTTATACAATAGCCACAACTATTCGACTATTCTAAATTTGTGACCGGCACAGATATTAAAGTTTTCTTTATCCCATGAAATTTTTAGTTAAATCATGGCCGTAGCTGCAGCAGCATTTTGACTCAGTGTAATGTCTACCCTAAGGATGACAAACTTTTAGACAGTGTAGAGAAGCAGATATCCATCCTTTGCTTTAACATTATCACCTAGTTACAGAAGAGGTTAAGGAGGATGTGCTTTTAAGAATTTGATACATCTGTGGACCCTCACTATTCTATGCAGCATCTTTAATGCTTAGCAACAACCTGTACCATTTGAGCCACTGAGAGCTTACAAATGAGTTAGAACTCTGCTTTACAAGGGTGTCCTACTGATGAAAAATTTGGTATGAACAGCTGTTTTTAACTTGAGACAAATTGTTTATGGATAGAATGAAAAATGTAAGATCCAATTATGTTGTTATGTGTCTACTGGTAGTGTTCCTAGAGCTGGTCTAAGTAAGCATGCTTATCCAGTTCATCTTGAAAGAGTGTCCTCACTTATTACAATGAAATAGATATACCTACATGGAGTAGGTACATCATCATTTGAGTAATAAGATTGGTTAGCTGCCAAGAGACTCTAGCAATTCACTCCATTTATTGAGCCATTTCAATCTCAGTCAGAACTTCCCCATGTACAGACTCTTGAATTCTGATCTGTAGTTCATATAGTTACTAAGTCTTTTTTTTTTTTTCCTCCCCCTCCACCTTATATGTGGAAAAAACCCTCTCAGTTTCATGATGAGATTGCTTCCTATGGTCTCTCCAGAAGTAGTTTCCTGAAAATTTCATTCTCTTACTGTGGTGAGCCTACTCAGATGGCTCTGAATCTGTTGACATCCTTGGTGCTACATCAGTTATATTCATTTTATTCTCTTACGCAATCCGATGTGAAGTGTCTGTTATATTTCAACAGAGTTTTAATGTTACATTAGTTCAATCACTGTCATGAAGTAGGTCCCCTACTCCCACCTCCACACAGATCCTGAATGAAGGTACAAACAATGTCATATTTGGGGGCAATTCCAGGTATGACTACAAAAGAGCAGAGACCCAGTTCAAACAGTACTATCAAGTCACAGCTTAGTGCTCTAATACAGTGAGTTTTGTTAAGTCATCATCATACAGCAATATGAAAGAAACAAGAAAAAAAACCACTTTCTTGTCTGAAGAAGCACTCAGGGCTTTTTCAACAGATAGTCAAAGTATGATTCTACAGGACTTTAAAAGGTGTTTTAGAAGGTTCCTATAAAGGAGTTCAGCATCATCAGGCACTGTGACAGTTGGATGCCTTTAAATGACCTTACCTCATGAGATCTGAGACCTGAGGAGTTATGAGTACAGTCAAATTCCGTGTTGTTCTACAGTGTTGCAAAGATGAACCAAGTACCAGTGCTCCTTTCACATAAGAGTCATTTGTAGCTAGAGTCACAAAAGACTGATCTGGAAGAAATTAACTTGGACAAGTTAGCATGGTCAATACTTTATTCTGAAACAGATTTTGTAAGAAACTTGCAGTTGTTAGTCAGGTAATCATGCTGAGAAACCTCTAAGACATGTCTTTTCAACTATGTTTATTGTGCCTGCCTCCTACTGAACGAAGCAGATTATACTTGCATGGCTATACTTGCCATTAGCAACTTGACACATAGCAAGATGTAGTAAAAAGCAAAATCAAGACTGCTGCAAGAGAAATCCAGGCCAGGGGTTAGTGTCATGCCAGATGTTAGTGAAAAGGCTAAAAAAGTATAAGGAGACATTTTAAGGGCAAATATACAGCCATTTTCAAGTACTGGTGCTAATAAACTTGCATGTAGTGTCAACTTAAGAACAGTTTAGTTTTGCAGAGTTACTACAGGTTCAGATGTGAACACAGAAGCTGGGGCAGGATAAATCTTAGGTTTCACTTTCATTTAAAGTAACTGTTGAATTAGGTGCTGGACAGCAGTATTGAGTTTTATTAGCTCAGAATTTTGCAGATGAGTTGTTTAGCAACACATTTTTGCAGCTTTATCATGGGAATACAAGATTTAAGTGGGAAGCTCCAATAAGTGATTTAAGAACTGTTAACAATTGTATTTCCTCTTTAGTTAATATTTTCTAGAAAGGTATTGTTAGATCATTGCTATAAGCTATATGATCTTGTGCTCCAGCAGTCTCAAAAACAATTTTACATTCTTGTAGTCATAATATTTTGTTTTAATCTTCCAGGATGGAAATGACTCTGGAATGAGCTAACAATGAACTGAAGTAGTTTAGAAATCACTGTCAGACTCTCACTACGCAGTAGTCCTTTCCAAGCTACAGTACTTTACAGAAAAGCATGTTTTTTCCCTACCAAGCAGCTGTGGATTTTTCTGAACACGATCAGCAAATAGTTTTTGTTTGTTTTTTTTTTGAGGAATTTCAAGAAGATTTTTTTGTATCAAAATTTTAGAAGCTATCTTCAGAGGAGTCACAAAATTTGGGAACAACTACTCAGCCCATAAGACAGTCACATTTTTATCTAATTTTAACGTCATCTAAGCAGTTGATAAGAGTTATGTAACAGCTTCAAAAACTTGTATTTTGGCTAGCAGCCAAACCAATTAGTCTCAGGTATTTAGATTATGGTGATCAGTTAAATAATTCAAAAAGTATACTCTAAAGCCAGAACTAACTTTTTAAAAATTCATTTAACTAGCAATTTATTAGCTCGTACAACAAAGCAAATCTATAGGATAATTCCCTGTTTTAAAACTTTGAAGCTTTACAACTAGCAAGACTGTACCATTTTTAATGGCAAAATATTCATCTAATAGGGAAGTATGCATTATTACTGAATTCACATGTTATTCTACACAGCTCACTAAAAATTCAGCTTAGACAAAGCAAGACTGTACTAATTTTCTCAGCAGTAGAGGACGAATTCTTCTGGTATCCTTGCTTCTAGCAGTCTAATCTTGTTTTTTAACTTGTATGCTCTTGATGGTCTCCGCCCTTGGGGGGGGGGGGGGGGGGG
>JAYECN010884642.1:0-19058 GCA_035222435.1 Microcambeva ribeirae | reverse complement strand
AAATAAAAACAACACCCCCCCCCCCCCCCCCAAACAAACAAAACCCACAGGAGTGATGGGAATTTTAGTCATTTAAGAACTGCTACATTTTTATCTTTTCTTCAGTCCTTCACATTGTACTGGCCATATAGGGAAAGCATCTAGAAATATTGATCTTCACAATCCCTAATATGGGAATGTCTTACTCTGGACGTTATATCCAACCTGTTACTATAAAGAGTGACATTTGTCTCTACCTTTTGCCCTAAAGGTGCTGGATGAACCTGACTGTCTATTTGCATTTTTCCGTTGTCCTTTTCAGCAAATATAGTTAAATGGGAGCGTCTGCAGGCAGCAGTTTCTGTCGGCCCGTGGCCTGACCTTCTTGACTTACAGGCTGAACAATGCAGTACTATATATCAGTACTATATAGAGCTGAGATTCACTCGGTTGCTAGGTTTGCGGGGGACTAAAAAACAGTTTCTCTGTGTCTGAATAGTGAATGGGAATGCAGGGAAAGCTGTAAAAGTCTGAGAGATGGTAGAAAGAAAAGAAAACGTGAGACACGCCTGGAAAACGGAGAGAATTTCTGAAAATGGAGATAATGGGGAGAGTGTAGCAAAAATGAGAATGTGTGAAACAGAAAACCTGAGAAGAATTTCAACTCCAAGGAATTTTTGGATTTTGAAAGGAAAGAGATCTGTAAAGACAGTTTCTGTAGGACTTTGGGGAACGAAGTGACAATGATGCAGCGAAAGGGAGAGAGAAATTCAAGACTTGAACAGGGAGACAAAATGGGCTGAATTTAGTAAAGATTTCCACATTGAGGCTAAGAAAATAGGGAAGCGAAAGAATTGTATGGGAGGGAAGTCTGAAGACAGGCTGGAGTGCTCCATTTGGGAACTTTGGCAGTACCTCTTGAAACCACTTCCAGGAAAGACTTGTGAAAAATAAGATGGCTGTTAGCCCAGGTCCTTTATAGCAGAAGTGCTTAGAAAGACCATGGATGAAGATGTATAAGTGAGTCAGTCAGCACTTTCACTAGGATTGGTATGTGGCTGCTAATGCTGCAAGATACTGCATCGCACTTTGGTTCAATTAGACCTTTGCTACTTAACAGAGCTACAGCTATGCTCACTTGCCAATGAAGGAATGTAATTAGCCGGAAGAATTCCTGGTGGTCTTAATGCAGTGTGTGTCATTGCTTTATGTGGTACTTCAATTTAGTATCACAATAGAAAGCTAAGCAATTAGAAAACATAACAGATCCTATTAATGGCTGAAAAGGTATGAAACAAGTATGCATATTTTTATCTGTCTGTAAATAATTTTTTTCAAAGCCTCAGAATTAATTTTGAAAATTTACCCAAAATTTTCAGAAGTGTGTTTTTTTTCAAGCCAAGCTATGGAACGAGCAACTGACATGCTCAAGCATAGTTACTTTTGAAAGTGAACTTTTAAGTGATTGAATCTTCCCTTTTGCATCCTGGTGGACAGCCCGTGTTGTATCAAGAGCAATGCTGCATGGGGAAAAGAGAGACTTGGTAAAAGAAGAGCTTTGGAGCCCTCTTTGGAGCATGCGCGCGCCGTGCCGGGCACTGCTACTCTGCAGCACTGGGGTAACGGGTAAGCGAACACGCTGTGCTCGCAGCCCCTTCCCAGGGCTCCTGGAGTGGCGACGCAGGGTGCTGTTCCCCTTTGGCCCCTCCCATGCCACGGGATGGGCAGTGCCATCACGGAGCTTCTCTGCTGCCCTCTCTTTCCCTGGGGCAGCCCCAGAGCCCCTCACTGCCCCCTGCCGGTCTCCCAGGTACGGGCAGAACAGACCTGGGCACTGGGCGGCTGCAGCACCGCAAACCTGCACGCGAGGGCACCACTCCTAGGGGCTTCTAGGGACTAGAGAGGATGCATGGCAGGTTCTGAACTTTTTGTAAGGTTTAGACACTCAGCAGTGCCCTCTTAAAACAGAAACAGTTGCGTGTGAAGTGCTGGATAAAGGGAGCTTTGAGTAACGTATGAAAAGCAGTGAACTGGTTGCGTCAGACAACCTGACAGTCTTGGAGAAGTGGTCCGAAAATGTGCTGCCCTCCTGGCCTCGCCAGTCTTTCTGGCATGTTTTGTAGGGTAATGCAGTAAGGAGGGTTGTCTTGAAATGAAGCAGTGTGGCCTGTTGATCCAGGCTCTGCTCTTGCTCCTCACCTGCAAGGCCACATCCAAGCACAGAAGGAACCCAGGAGCTGCCTGGAACAGGTCGTAGGCCTGACACAGAGAGGGGCCAATTGAATGCTGTGGTTCTTGTGTGGACTTAAAGACGGACAAAAGGGTCCGTTAATTAAGTGCCTGTCTGCAAGGGTTTGAGAAAGAGTGCTGAGCAGTGCCGTAATGCTGAGGCAGACTAGGACGGAGGTGTGGTGGGCGATGGTGGAGGTCACTGTGAAAGGACGTGGCTTCCTGTGTAATGCCTGAGCCCAGCTCGCTGCATGTCAGCAACCCTATCCCTGCAGCGAGGGACACAGCACTGCTTGTGGTGCCACTAGCGGTAAGGTGTTTACTAGAGGTAGGGCAATGGATACAGAAGTTTGCTCTAGCAGAGAATAGGGCTTACATAGATATGAGCAACAGCTCTGTAGTAAAAAGGACTGTTTCGCGCAATACTAATTAGAAAAGGCAGTAACAACTTTGGTGTCATTTGGAGGGGAAGATATTTTTGTAAGGGAAATTATTCTGTCAGAAGTAAAAAAAAATAAGGGGCAAAATTTTTTTGGAAGGGAAAAAATTCAGAGGGAAATTTCTGGGGGGGAATTTTTTTGGAGTTTTTTTTGTGGGTGAAAATGTTTTGGGAGGAATTTTTCGGGGGGGGTTGACATTTTTATTTTTTGGGGGGGAGGAAAATAATTTTGGACAGGAAGAGTTTTTGAAAGGATGAGAACTATTTCACTCTCCTTAAAAGTTATTGGCATGGGATTTTTTATTTTTATTCTTATTTTTGTTTTGCATCACTGTTGTCAAAGAGAAAGCAATAACTACTGGTTTTCTTCTTCTGGCCCAGATAAAAATAAAAGCTTCTTGTGGTTCTTCCTTTAGTAGTAAGGTAGCATTATGTTCTTGCTGAAATCCGTGTTGGAATGAGTGTCAAGGCAGTGAAATTAAGGGAGAGACCCAAATGTGTGACCTAATGAAATGAGGGCTGGGGGGCAGAATTGCTATGGTGAGTAAGCAGATGGTATTTTCAGCCTCTGGAGTTACTAGAAGAAGTGCCCTGTCCTTGAATTACTAAATCCCATGTCTGTCTTTTACAGAGTTTCTATAACCACGAGTAAATTCTGCTGGTTGGATCCATCTGGGAGATTTCCTACAGAAAGGATCAGGGAAGACTACTTCGGGAATGGGAGGAATGCGCTGTCGTGGCCTGCTAAGTGCGAGAAGGCAGCTGGGTACTTCATTAATGGTGTTTTCATTTTCGCATGGCCCAATTTGATTTGCTTCTATTGAGGTAAAAAGAAGTCGTCCAATGGAGCACCGTCAACTCAATAGGGACAGTAAAACAAAGACAAGGAGAGAGCAGGTGAAAGTGGGAGCTCAGGCACCAACCCATGAGGAGGTCGTTCTTCCCATTCTGGAGTGTGCATGGTAGGTAGGACCTCCAGAGTGGGCCAAAAAAATGGGTGTGTGAGACAAAATTTCTCTTTACCGGAAATGTTAAAAAAAGAAAAAAACAGAACTGAACACAGAAATGCTGGTTTCCATGCTCTTATTCTCCTTGCTGTTTCATCCTTTTAGTCCTCCTTCCTCCATCTCCCAGTGTCTGACATGCAGGGACTGACACTTCGCCCTCCTCCCTGCCAACACCTGCTTTTGCTTCAGAAATGTTCCCCTCCTTGGCTTTCACCTTCACAGGAAGTAACGCCCTCCAGCTCATCTCTAAGCTATTGTTCCCAACAAGCAGCCCAGCTTGCTGCTTTTGCTGCAGATCCTGTACGCAAAGGTTTTCCTCCTTTCTTCTCGACTGCGAAGTCAATCTAAGAACTGTAGTGCCTGGGCTCTGCTCCTCAGGTGAGTCTTAACAAAAACTCCAGTGCAGGCCAAGTATTACGTTATGTACATTACCTTTAATGCCACAATTTCAGGAGTTGGGTGATGAACCAGCTGAACACTTGAAAATGTTTGGCTACTGAAAAACGGCTATCTAAAGATTAGAATCATCAGGCAGCAGGTTTCCTCTACTAGTTCAACTTGAGAAAAAAGAAATAGATACGCATCTAAAGTATGCAGTTCTGCAAAGGGCTACTGCAGGATTTTAGTCTTCCATTTCAACAGTTGGTGAAACTGTTGAGAGAGCACTCGAGTGCCCATGGAAGAAGAGGCCTTATGAAAAGAATTGGTAGTAACTTAGTCTAGTTGGAATTAACCTCTTTGACTTGAGACTGAAAAGGACAGAGCGCCAAGTCCATTGCAGTGCTCCAGGTGCAACAGCTGCAATTCCTGCGCCCAAACTGAAAGCTGGCTAGTGAAAGAGAAACTGCAGTGCTATAGCTAGGACTGTAAATGGCTCATCTGCTCATCAAAAAATGATTCAAATGTATTGTTGTGCTCATACCATTTTTTCTGTATATGTTCTGGATACGCTCCATAAAAAGGGCTTAATCCTTCCTTAGACAAGGTCAGTTCTAATGAATTTTTTTTTTTCTGAATGAGCAGGCAAATGGCGATTTGTCTTAGCAGCAAGTCCCAAGATACAGATTTTCCTCTGCAGAACTGTGTCTCTATAGGACCAATCTCCAAAGAGCAGTAATAGAAGCATAATTAGAAAAGAACCCTTCAGCTCTGTTGCTAAACATCCCTGAAGATAAAGCGAGCAAACACATTCTCCCTTCTGGCTTTAGCTCTCTGATGAGAAGGCTTCTTCCCTCTCATCTTCCCCCTTCTCCCCTCAACCTGGTCCTTCAGTTAAAGTCAAACAAGCAAAAGCCTCAGAATAGCTGTGGGGATTATCAACTCCCTATGGCCTGCAATGGGATTCATACTAAAACCAACAACAAAACCCCACCTGCTTGTCTTTGTCCAGGAATTTGGAGAGCACCAATATTTAAGCATTCACAGTAGATTTAAACTCACTTACAAAATCTTGCTTTTCTTCTGTTTTCCTATTCGATAAACCTGAACGTTGCTTCAGTTCATCTTTTCTGTGGTCCAGTGAATTTCTTCATGGCTTTGTGCTGAGCCTCCCCGTTCTCAGTGTTGGACAATTCCAACCATTTCTGGTATTGTATTTCACAACCATTTTCAGCTCATGCATGTCTTCTGCTTTGAAGTGCTTCCTTGCCTGAAACACGTAAGCATAAGTAAGGAGTAGGTGACTCAAGATGGAACGTTAGCAAGAGCTGGAGGGGAAGTATATCTACATAGTTTTCTTTAGTCTTGTGCCTTTTTCAGACTTAAGCCTTTCCATTTCCCTTTGTGTTGCTTCATCTTCTGTGGGAGAAGACTGCTCGGTATGAGATAGTACATTGTGGGATCTCTGCTCTAGGCCATCTGTTTTGCTCCTCGTAGGTGAAAGAACTTTCTTCTGTGATTTGCGGGTTTATGTGGAGCATTTAAGGGGACCAAAGGCTGAATGAAATGATACACCATTTATCATGGCTTGCATTGAAAAATTTTGTCTACAATATTTGTAGGTTTTGGTATTATTTTCTAGCACAGAGAAAAAGGCAGCAATGAAAGGATGCTTCACATAGTGCAACTTATTCCTTCCTGCTTTTCTTTATATACTTAACTGTCAAGTAGGATTTAGAGCTATCAAAATAAAAAAAAAAAAAAGGAAAAGAGAAAGTCAAAAGAAACTGTACAACACTATCTAAACCAAAAATAAACTAGTGAGACTCCACTTTCATAGCAGGTGTTTCAGGAAATAAGCTTTGTTCTTAATTCCTGATAAGGAATTATTCTTTCTTCACATACTTGACCCAACTGCTGCTTCCATCCCCATAAGATTCTGAAACAGAGTTAAACAACCCCTTTTTCTAGACTAACAAACAAAGCAACTTGCAAGCTCAACTGGCCCATGTCAGTTTAAACCCTCTCATCTAGTTGAGATGAGGCACAACAGAAAAACTGCAAAGAGTTCAAAAAACTGTCAAAGAATCCCCATCCAAGACTTCTAGCCCATAACTAACACTTGCCTTTACCGACATCTGCCATTTACCAGCCCTCTTATTCAAAACTCTATGCTGTTCTCAGTGCTCTTGTCTCCTGTTTTGAAACAAGCTAAATGTGAGCCAGAAGCAGATTGCTCTGAGCTGTCTTTCTTGCTCTGAGCTGAGAAACTTGCTACTAGGATTTCTGTCCTGTCCGTTTTGTTTTGCAGGGGAAGAATCACTTGATATTTGGGCCAAAAGGACTGTAATGTAGTCTAGCTTTGGAAATGGAAGCTCTTTACAATTTCAGTGTGCCGGGTGAAATTTCTTTAATTTACATACTCATGTCTGAAAAGAAGTAGCTTCTCTGCACTTTTGACTGTGCACAAAGATCACATCAGCCCTTTGTGCTGCGTATTTGAACTGAGCGCTTTCTGGCTCCAAGTTTAGATTAATTCAGTGCGTGAAAGGTGGTTCCTCACAGTTAAATTGATTTCATAGAGACTTGTAATTCTGACCTAGAAAATCTAAGTATTTTCCCTGAAGAGAGCTCATCATATGCTCTGAGTTTCAGATCAAATGGAACACCGTGACACTGTGATTGTCATTTGGGCCCTTCACAATGGCGTCCTGGCCGTTCCAACTTCAACACCCACATGACTGAAACTAGCATTGCAGCAGCAACACTAACAACAACCAGAACCATGTTAATATCTAGGAGATGTAGGTTGACCACCATGCGAGATTCTCCTACTGGTGCTGACAAGCTGTATGAAAGAAAGAGGTCAGCAAAAGAAGCAAAAAGGAAAAGTCTCTTTGTCAGTAAGTCTCGGGGTTCTAACACTCACCAGGTGGTGCCTTCCACTCGTTCCAAGCACTTTTGGCAGCTTGGACCCCCTCCACCTCCCCACCCCCTACCTATCCTAAATCTATCCTAAGCCTATCTATGCTAAGCCTACATGCCTTAAGCCTACCTGGCCTAGCCTAAGCCTAGCCTAAGCCCTGCCCTAAGCCTACCTACCCAAATGCTACCTGCCCTAACCTAGCCCTGGCCTGATGCTGTCCTGATCCTGCCCTCACCTAGGCCTACCTGAAGCTGCCTACTCCAGCCCGCAGCTCCACCCTCCACTCTGCTCTAGCCTCCCCCAGCTCTGCCCTTGACTCTCCCCCAGCCACTACCTTCCACCCGCCCCTCTACTCTACACTACCCCCTACCTCCACCCTTGCCTCTACGCTAGCGGCCCCCTGCAGCCTCCCCTCCAGCCCCGCCACCCCCTGCCTTCCACCTTCCCCTCTACCCACCCCCTGCCTTCCATCCTAGCCCCTACTCTCTCCCTGCTACTCTGCCTAGCGGGCCCTGCACCCTTCCCTCTGGCCTCCACTGCCCTGCTCTGCCTTGCCTGCCTGCCTGCCCCTCTGCTCTCCACTCCCCTCCATCCCAGCCTCTACTCGACCTGGACCTCCACCTGCTGCTCTGCTCTACCCTCTACACTAGCCTGCTGACCTACACTGAGCTCCCCTCTGGCCTCCTCTCCACCGACGTAGTACTAGATAGCCCAATCCACTATGACATTCCCATTGCGACCACCCCGACATGTCATTCCCATTACAACCCCCGATCCCATTACGAGCACCCCGCTGTGTCATTCCCATTGCAACTACCCCACGCTGTGTCATTCCCATTGTGACCCCCACCGGTGTGTCATTCCCATTGCGATCCCCCGCACCATGTCATTCCCATTGTGACCACAAGACTATTTCTTGCAGAAGACTTGTAAAAAAATGCTAAAGTAGAAATATGTCAGAATACAAATGTAGCAATCCCTCTGCCATCAACTTGATGCATGAATGCACACTGTGCATATGTAGTGTTTTGCAGTGCCTTTAATTGCAGAATCTGGCTTCTGCTGTTTCAATTTATAGCTGCCTGTAAAGAGCTCTGCTCCTTGCAGAGCAAGGCTGTATGCAGGTGCAGTCCCTCAGTCCCAGGATTGCAAGGCTGCATTTACTGGAATACGATATGTTAAAGTACTGTGTGCTGTGGAAAGCTTTTCTAGACCTAACAGATTCCCCTGGGCTTCTCAGGGCTCTCAGAAATCTGAGGGCTTATAAATTCTGTGTGTGTGTGTGTGCACGCGTGCATGCACGTATTCTTCTCCATTTTGTGCTTTTTATGTTGCTGCTCCTCTAATCACAATAGCCAATACGAGGAGGGACGTGTCTTCTCAGGGAGAGAAGTGTGGAGTATCTCTTCTTTGGAGAGCCTTTTAAATTGGATCTGTGTCTTGCTTCTACTCTCTGCTTTCATGTTGCGCTCCTCTCTAACTTCAGCTAGGGAGAATAATCTTAAAAGAAAGTATTGCTTCTTTCCCTATTGCTGTATCATAGCAAGTAGATGATAACAAAATAGATAACATTTGCCCAAATGATAACATTTAGGGCAAGGGTGAGAGGAAAGAGTGAAAGCCTTTGACTCTACATGAATCTGTTTAATTTCCTTTTGAATGTCTTCCTTTCTTTGCTTTCTCATAGGGCATCCGTCCACTAACAACTCGAGAAGATGGAGGAGGCTGTTCAGAAAGGAGAAGTGATGTAGGAGAAATGATAGACGGTAAATGTAAATACGCTAGACCTCTGTTAAGTCACAGGCATTCAAATGCTTAGTACCACACTCGGAAGGCGGTGTTTGTCCAGGATCTAATTCCTTTGTGTGGAGAAGCCACTGTGCCCAGCTGTCAGTCTCTTAATCCTTTGACAGGATTTCTTGGCAGGAATGCTAGCGCTTTATCTGTGCAGTGGTTGAAACCAGTAATTTATAGGCCAGAGCAGTTCTGTCGTGGCTTTCTTTGAGATGCACTTCACCGTTGTGTCAGGCTTCTGGGAAAATAAATTGTACGGAGCTGCAGAAGGCATGCCTTTAAATAGTGCTAACTGCAGAAGCGTGTCTGCATTGCAGAGGGCTTGTGACTTCCTGTTTGTCTTCAACATGTACATTTTTTTCCCTCTTCTTGCAGGCTCTGACATGGGCTTCATAATCACAGGGTCCATGCTCTGGGCTGGTCATTTTAGGCCTTTGTGCAGATGACTCCTTCTAGTCGCACACACCGTGATCCTCTCCCTCAGCAGTTTCCCCAAGGGTTTGGAAATGCTTCTGATATATCCTGTAGTCTCCTGATTTTTTCACTGTGTCCGTGCTGGTATTGGATACCATTATGGCAGGGAGAGGCAGCCTCATCTGCCATACATGCAGGGAACAGCGTGGCACAAAGAGGTGCTGCCTCTTGGGCCGAAACTACTACCACCTAATCTACATTAGAGAGTTTTCTTTTTGTCCTAAAGATTGAGTCTTTGAGTCCCCTGTCCACCAGAATGCACTAATTTCCCCATTCTTTTAACTAGGTTACCTTAAGTCCTTCAGTTGTTTTTCTTCTGATGAGGGGAGGGAGCTGCTGCAGGAGTTGCTGGGGAAGTCCTGATAGTAGGATGCAAAAAAAGCCACCCTTGACTACGTCCGGCAGAAGAAACCTAAGCCGGAAGATCAGCATGAAGAGCTGCTTGTCAAGGTTTGTTACGTAGCAACACTCTGACTGTCAGACTTTTTTATGAAGAATTCTCCTTGATGGAGTGCCTGTGGATTCTGTGAATATTAGTGTCCAAATGGCTAAATTCCTGATCCTTTAAAGCAAGCTCAGAGAACTGGGATAGTGCGTATATTGAAGACAAAATCCAGGAATCCCTCATTTTGATGTTGTCGTCTTATAAGCAAGCGCTCAGAGCAGGTGAGAACATTTCTCGTACCCTTTTGTTTACTGAGCAGCCCATGCTACTGCGAGCAAGCTGCAGGGAAGGAGACACAGTCCGTGTCCTTGGAGAAAGTGTTTTGCTCCCTACTGGAGGGTGGGCGGGCGTGCAGACAGGGCTGCACCTTTCAAGAGACAGCAGTGAGTGGCAGGCTTCCTTTTAAGCCCTGGGGAGCAGGAAGGCCTGACATTCTGAAGGCAAAATGTTTCTTGCAGCTGACTTTGAAGAATCTGCTGTAATGCCAGTTGTGCGAAGTCCCTGGAAGCTTTTAAAAGAAAAGCCTGGAGCCGTGGGACTCCTGGGGGGTTGTTCCCATCATCCTGGGGGCAGCCATGGTCCCTGCAGCGCTAAGTAAGCTCTGCCAAAGCGCTCCCGGATTTGCTCTCTGCGCTGCACAGCAGCACTTGTGTCTGGAGGCGTCAGCCGTGGCAAGCGCTGGCGTGCTTATGCAGGGCCCCGAGGAACACCTTTGTTTTACTCTGGAGTGTCCTTTGAGTGCTTCCTTTTGTGTTCCAGCTCCCTTTGGGCCCTTTAGTCTTGGTAAGAGCCTCTAGTCTCTTCAGAGCCCCTTCCTGACGCCTTAGTTCTGCCCCGGAGCCCTGTGTTGGTTCTCTGGCCTTGCTAACACTTCTCTCATCTCCTTGTGTGCGTCCTCTGCCTGGAAATACGGAGCTAGGACTCCCCTGGGAAGCTGCCCATTCCATTCTGTCCACTCAGCACCTTTTTTGGTGATGGTGGTGTTTTTTTTTTTTTTTAAGACTAGGTTCTGTGCAGCTCTGTGTGTTTCCTCCTGGGAAGTACTTCTGTTACAGGAGCAGCCCCATTCTGGCAGTTTAGTTTGATGTCCTGGTTTGCCCTGGAGGGAATGCCATCCTGCTACAGCGGCTGTAGCACACGTAGGCTTGAACCCATTATGGCACCTTGGGATAATGTTCCCTTCATAGCAGCGTCTCTGGACTCTGAACATTGCTGACCTCAAATGCCAGGGTGGCAGCAGGAATGTAAATGGACTCTTAAAACAAGTAGCGAGGTGCCTTGAATCGGCAGTTATCTATTACAAGCTGGAGCTACAAAAGAAGGAACTGTCTGCCCTCAGCAAAACCTGGAAGAACCACCCCATAACCAGGTGTTCTTGGGAAGCATCCACTCTAGGGGCAAAGTATATCCCAGTTGAGGGGAGCGGCATGACCGTCAACTTGGTCACCGTCGACTTGAGAAACCCTCCATCTCGAAAGAAAGAGCAGCAGAGCAGCAGCACACATGTGGTTATCTAAGAGGTATGCGAGAAAAGCTAGAGCAATCCTGTAGGAGTTGAATTGCAAAATGCCTAGAGAGGTGGAACGTGGCGGCGGTCTAAATCATGAGTCGATTGAGCTGTTTGGGGCGCTAGCTTTGTGGAATCGTCTTTAACTTAAATGCTGCTTTCACAAATTCTTCTGATGTGGGAGGATTGGTTAGCCTGAGGATTGCCCGTGTAGGATTCATTTTTCCATGGCTGCTCTAGCAGTAGTTAATGTAAAGTCCATGACTACTAGTAATCTAGAGTGAGATATTAACCATGTAAGAGTTTAGAGAGGAAGTGTTATCATTTGGAATCTCCCTGGGCCAGTATTTACATACCAAAATTACTAACCTGGCTGTGTGATTTTGTGTAATGGGGGGTGACAGGGATTGAGTAAATGGGAGTACGTGAACAGGGGTTGCATGAATTTCCAGCACAGGTGCTTTTATTTCTCTATACTTCATGTGCTGTTTCTGCTCTTTTGACATCTGTGCTGTAAGAGCTACTTTTGCTGTGCTAGTGTGGTGTCTTTCTTGCTGCTTGATGTGGCTAGGGATAGACAGCTGATGCATTGATGTTGATGTGTGTTAATGGGCTAAATATGCAGGTTAAGTATTAGATGTGGGTCTATGAAGAATGTGTTATTTTTCAGATTTTCATCAAACTGTTGGGTACTGAGGATTTCAGTGTTGCAGTGCTCAATTCCTATAAAACTAGCCAGTGTGTCTGTAGCAAAGATCTTTCAGTATAGTGGACAGTGGATTTTTTTTTTGCCTGTAGAGTCCTTCTGCAATCTAAATACTGCTGCCACAGCTGTTAATGACTATAGGAATTACTGTAGTGGTGGAGAGCCCTGTGGAATGAGGATTCTCTTGCTGATTCTGTTCTTTCTCTCTCATGGGAGTGCTTGTCAGCAGGAATAACGCAGACCATTTGCTTTCAGTGCCTCATTTGTGGCCCGGAAGATGGACGTTGGGTTCTGCAGCTTTATCCTGTGCCTTGAGAAAGGGCTGACGATGGCATTCGTGGAGGTGAGCAAGCATCGGCAGGACTTGTACAACTCCACTGTGCAGGTGAGCATATTTATGTGTTTTGTATCTCCCCGCCTTCGGTTCTCTTGTGTTTCATTGAGGGACCTGGGGTGATTCAGTGTGGAGAGGAAGAGGCTCAGGGGAGACCTTATCACTCTGTAAAACTATCTGGAAGGAGGTTGTAGTGAGAGGGGTTTGATCCATTTTTCAGAATAACTACAGGTAGGACAAGAGGAAATGGCCTCAAGTTGCACCATGGGAGGTTCAGGTTATAAATTAGGAAGAATTCCTACATGGAAGGAGTAGTCAAGCATTGGAACAGGCTGCTCAGGGAGGTGGTGGAGTCACTGTCCATGGCAGTGTTCAAGAAGCATGTAGATGAGGCACTTAAGGACATGGTTTATCGGGATGGTGTTGAAGGGTTTATGGTTGGACTCGATGATCTTGAAGGTCTTTTCCAACCATAATGATTCTATGATCCAGCCAGTAGTACTGAGTTAGGTGTTCACTGCCGCCACTTGCTTTCTAGATCATGCAGAACTCTGCTGCTTTGTCATAAAGTCAGGACAGTTTGGCGCTACACATCCCTCTGGGTTCCAACTTTCTGATGATAATCCAAGAAGATGAAGATTTGTATCAAAGTTAAGTTTTGAATTTAATAGGAAGATAAATGTAGTCATATCTTTTCCCCTAGAGGCTGCCTATCCCTTTTTAAAATCATCACTATCATATCTTGCTATGACTTGGCAGACTAAGTTAGTCTAGAATTAACTGGCGTTCCTCTGCTCTGATGTAGAGTACCAGTTCATGTCAGGAAGAAATTTTGTGTGAAGGAAGCAATGGCATTTTGTGTGGGGCTGGGTGTGTGAAAGAGATTTTTCTAGTGTTGTTCCAATCCAGAAATACAGGACTAGGACTCCCCTGGGGAGCTACCAATTCTATTCTGTCCACTAAATGCCTTTTCTCTCTCTCTCTCTCTCTCTCCTTTTTTTTTTTTTTTTTTCTCTTCTTTAGGAGCTGTATGGCTCTATGGGTTCCCTCCTGGGAAGTACTTGTGTTACAGAAGCAGCCCCGTTCTGACAGTTTAGTTTGATATTCTGGTTTGCCCTGAAAGGAATGCCATCCTGATGGAACACCTGTAGCACACGCAGGCTTGAACCCATTATGGCATCTTGGGATAGTGTTCTCTTTGTAGCAATGTCTCCGGACCCTGAAAGTTGCTGGCACCAAATGCCAGGGTGGCAGGAGGAATGTAAATGGACCCTGGAAATGAGTAGCAAGTGAGCCTTGAAAGCGGAGTTAACTGTTACAAAATGGAGCTAAAAAAGAAGGGACTGTCTGCCCTATCAGCAAAACCTGGAAGGACCATCCTATAACCAGGTGTTCTTCGGAAGTGTCTGCTCTAGGGGCAAGGTATATTCCAGTCAGGAGGGGCAGCCCAACCACTTGGTCACGTTGACTTGAGAAAAACCTGGTCCAAAAGAAAGAGCAGCAGCACACATGCATTTATCTAAAAGGTATCTAAGAAAAGCTAAATGATCTTGTAGTAGATCTGTTGTGTTTTTGCCTGGTCAGACACATCATTGTCCTCGTGCCAATGATCTTGTCTTGGGCTGTGCACAGGGCTACGAAGTGGTACTCTGTCCCCTCTGGCTTTGCTTCGGGGCCATTTGCAGACGTTCCTCTTTGTGACCATTGTTAAGGCCTTGCTGGCCACTCCTCACATTGATCTTCCTGGCCTTGCCAGCCCCTTCTATCACAGGCGATGGCCTTTGACTCTTTTCAGGGCT
The DNA here is from genome assembly GCA_035222435.1 of Microcambeva ribeirae. Lineage (NCBI taxonomy): Eukaryota > Metazoa > Chordata > Actinopteri > Siluriformes > Trichomycteridae > Microcambeva > Microcambeva ribeirae. The sequence goes on along the minus strand of JAYECN010884642.1, from coordinate 5,041 downwards.
TGTTTGGAGCATCAGAGCCACACATCTGTGACTTTGTCCGGCTTTCTGGCCCTCAATGTCTTAGGTATGACAGTGGTTCCTTTTGCGTAGGGTTTCCTCTGTGCCTGCTCTGTGTGTATGTCTGTGTTTAGGTTTGGATCTGCCTTCTTGGTGCGTGTTCATAGTCATAGGGTGTTAAAGTGTGGTTGTGAGGGACTGCAGTGGTGGTTGCTCAGCTTCCCTAAATGCCATGTGCGCCACTACCAGTTGTCCTTGTTATGTTTCTGTGTGTGTCTTTTGTTTTTTTTGCCCCCCCACACCCCCCCTCTCCCCCCCCGAAGATGCAGGCAGTGTTCTGAGCAGGCCTTAGGGACACAGAGGAAGAAAGGGTCATGGCCTAATCAGGAGATGAGCTGGAGAGTTGCTGCTCCAAGGGGATTGTTGTGGTTGGTGGTATGTTGATGCCTTTGTGCTTTGTGGGTGTGGAGCAAGGTGTGGAGAGGATTGTTTGTGTGCTGTTTGTGTCCCTCCCACCCCCTACCTAGCGTTGGGGGGAATGTCTTGCTGGCCTTGTCCCTGTTGCCTGCTGCTCTTCTACTTTGGCATGTGCTGGGCAGACCTGGTGGTTGTGGTGCATAGCCTGGTGTTTGGAGTGGGTGAGCAGAGCAGGTAAAGGTTTTGGGGGGTGCAGTCCTGGGGATGGGGTTTTGGCATCCCCTCAAGGAGTGGTTCTGTCTCTGTGTTTGCAGGTTTTTCAGGAAGTTGTGGGGAGGAGCAGCTGAGTGGCCGTCAGGAGCCTGAGCAGGTGAGAGGGGGAGCTTTCTGGGTCTAAGGCATATTGCGCGGGGGCTGATGTTGAGATGTCTCTCAGTATTGGCTTTTGCTCTGCGTTTTTGGGTAATGTGCGGGCCTTTTCAAGGAGGGAATGCGATGGAGCACTTGGGTGGAGGGGATTGTTACCGTGTGTTGTGGTTTTGGAGAGTGTGGCCTGTTGACAGATACGTTTTGTTTGTTCCGAGTGCTGTGGATGTTACCTCGGCCACGATGCTGGCATTTGGAATTAATGCGGGACAGGTGAGCAACAGAGGGGCCCTGGCACTCTGGTGGAGGTTGTTCTTGCTGCCGAGGCTGACACTGACTGGCAGAGGAGTGACTGACCATTTGTGCTTTGCTTTGGCAGGGGATGAAGGTGAATGGGGCTCCTTGAAGAAGACAAAAGAGGATGCCATTGCGGATGTCTGTTGAGGCCTGCTGGTGACCCAGAGCGCTGCCAAAGCTAAGCTGAGGGGCAGAGGGTGTTGCAGTGTCATGTGTGTGCATCTGTGTGCACGCCTGCTGCCAGGTCATGGTGGGTGGAGGGCTCCTCTGGATGACTGGTGGAGAGGCAAGTGTGGTGAGGGCAGCTGTGTGTAGGGGTGCTCAGGTGGGCATCCCAACCTGTGTCTGTGTTGCCATGTAGTCTAGGGGGTTTGTGTCGTAGCTTCTCGTTCTTTTGGCACATCCTGGTGTTGCTGTTTATTCTTTGTGCTCTTTCTTGTGTGGGCAGCCTCATTGGCTGCCACTTGGTTGCTTGTGTGCCTTCCTGATGTCCTTTCATGGTTTTATTTCTTGTATTGTCAAGACCGTGGTGCTTTCTGGTATCTTCTGAACTCCTGTTCTAGGCTGTGCCTGGCGTTTTCTGCCAGGATGAGTGGTGTTTGAATGTCTCTGGTCTTGCCCGGGGCATTAGAGCTGTGCAGTTGTGCTGATATAGGGCTTGCTGGCTTGTGGGAGTGTGTGTGTGCCTGCCTGTGCATGGGTGGAGGCCCTGTGTAGTAAGGGTGACAGCCAGAATAGCGTAACATATCCCTGAAACATTTTGTTTTGAGAGGGGATTTAGTAATGTAAAACTCATCTTTTCAATACACATATTTCTAAGGCAGCCTCTGAATAATTTTGTGCTGTATTTCACATTGTTCAGGTGAAAGGTTGGTTCCTGAAGCCTTCAGAAGCTGCCGCCTGCTTCAATTCAGGTACATGGATGATGGGTACAAATCTCTGTGAAAGAGGGGCACAACCGTGAATGTTTGTTTTACACCGTAATAGCGATTAGGGTGTGAGCACGGTTTAAAAAAGAAAAACACCTGGAAACAAGAACAGCCTCTTCTGCTCGCTGAAGAAAGACATCCTTGTAGGGGGTGGGTGCTGTTGCCCATGTTTCCCCCTGGGTCACGAAAGTGCACATGCCCAAGGGACATCACGGCACATGCATCAAGGAGGGGGAAGCTGTGGTGTGTGCACTCACCGGGCGGGCTTTGCAGCTGTGCGCAAGGGACAGTTCTGCGCATGTGCTGCATGCTCTGCACATGTGCTCCACTGCTGCTGCACTGCGCCCGGTAAGCAGGAGCATGTGGGCTGTGTGTGCCGGCGCTCAGTGATGGTGTCATGTGCCAGAAGTCAGTACTGCAGGTAAGTCATCTGTACATACCCTATGCCCGGACCTATCTAAAAAGCGGTACTGCAACCGAAGGGGGCAGGAGCACACCCATTTTGAGAGCTACTCAACGTTGGCAATCATCATATTAAGCTTCTAGAAACGACAAGCTTGGACTGGACAGCAAAGTTGTTCTTGCAGCCGCATTCAAAGAAGCTATCTGCTTCACTCCAGGTAAGAGTGGTGGAAACATACATATCTATATAAAATGGCAGATTTTTCAAACACTAATAGCTGTTTGAGTACAGTACTGTTTAAAAACAAACAAACAAAAAAAAAGGAAAACCTGGAAGGTTGGGAAAAGAGAGGAAGCGCCTCGAGCTTGTTGATAAAACAGAACTGGAGCTGAAAAAGTGACATGCCTCCATGTTGTGTGGTGAAGCACTGTGTGTTGCTGTCCTGTACCTCAAACTTGGTACTGCAAGGGTAAGGGGGGTTGCACATGCACAGTGTGCTTGGTCATTCCCTCTGCTGCCAGTACTTGTTGGAAAATTGGTACAGTCAGCCTGAGTGGGGATGTGCATGTGCAGTGCTCGCTGGTGCTTTCAGTATTGCCCTCACATAACAAAGGCCAGTGCTGCACTGCAGATGAATCACAAGTGCACCCTACATTGCCAACCGTTAACTTTTGCACTGGCCTATCTAAAAAGTAATACAACAACCAAAGGGGGTACCAGTGCATGCATTTTGACAGCAGCTTGAGATGTGGCAGACATGATAACAAGCTCCTGGAAACAACACATTCGGACTGGATGGCTTCACTTTTCTTGTCACTGCCTTAGAAGAAGATGCCCACTTCAGGCCAGGTGGGGGTGGTGGAAATATACATATCTAGATAAAATGTTGGGTACAGGATTAGTTTTCAAAAACTAATAGCTGAGTACAGTCTTTTTTAAAGGAAACCAAAAGTAGCAGGCAAGTACTCTGTGTGGAACAGTGCTGCACACTGCCTTCCCGGACCTAAAAATCAGTACTGCTAAAGGGGGAAACGGGGGCTGGTACATGCACAGAGCACTCAGGCACGCTTACTACTGCCATCGTGCTAAAAACATCGTGCTGCAGACGACTTGCATGCTTGCACCCTGCAATTGCAAATGGATAATTTCGGTACTAGCCTATCTAAAAAGCAGTACTGCAACCAAAGGTGACATGAGTATGACCACTGTGAGAGCAAGAGGACATGGGCAAATGTCATACTAAACTCCTACAAAAGACAAGCTGGGATGGCATGGGACAGCAGCATTGTTCGTGCAGCCGTCTGTGAAGAAGCTGTCTGCGTCACGCAAGGTAAGAGTGGGGGAAAGATACGTATTTATATATATAAAAAAGGATCCTTCTTTTTTAAATGCTAGTAGTAACTTAAGTATGGTCACTTAAAAAGTATGCAAAACAAAAGAGGAGGACTATGACTGTGGAGGCCTGCCTCGCGAACAATAGTATAGGTTGTCTTGTTAGCAGAGTATTTAACTTCAAGGACAACAGTGCAGGTGCTCTGTCATCAAGCTTTGTCAGCAAACTAAGAACAAAAGAGTAACTGTACCTCTGCTTCTAGAAGTTGATGTAATCCTTTAGGTTATGGGTTGTGCTTCTCACCATTGTAGAGAAATAAGATACTATATCTGGATAATTTACTGTAAGTATGTTGGCTGATGCCTGAATAAAAGTGTTCTAACTCACTGCTGTGAGACCGTGCTCCTTCGTATGTCCACAGAGGATGATCAAAAAAGTGAGCAAGCCTGCCAGAGTGTGTCCCGAAGGCAAAAATGGAGCCGAAAAAAAAGCAGTAAAGGGGCTGGAGGCAAGTGGCGCAGCGTGCAGCCCTCCTCTTCCAAGAACTCAGTACAGCAAAGCTAAGGCAGGGAGCCCATGAGTAGGACTGGTGGCAGGATGCACGTTGCTGCCGCTGTGTGTCGAAAAGCGGTGCAGGAACAGCAAAGTGTGAACGCATGCCCAGAGCGTTGGCATGAACTGTTGTAAAAACGGTACTGAAAGGGTAAGGGGCTACGTGCATGCGCAGAACGCAGGGGAGCGTACTCGCGAGCCTTCGCTGCTACCGTCGGGGGTCGGAAAACCGGTACTGCAACAGTAAAAACGGGCGCACGTGTGCAGATCGCCCGGGAGCACTGCCGTCGGGGGTCAAAATGCCAGTTCTGCAAAGGGAAGGGTGGGGCGCGTATTTGAAGAGAGCCCTGTACGGCTCGGTGTTGCCATCGCGTGTCAGAAAATCGGTACTGCAACGGTAAGGGGGGGGGGTCCCGAATTCGTAGATGTCTCGGGAGCGCTCGGTGCTGCCATCGCGTGTCAGAAAATCGGTATTGCAAGTGCACTTTATGGTGCGCATGCGCAGATGTCTCGGGAGCGCTCGGTGCTGCCATCCCGTGTCAGAAAATCGGTACTGCAAGTGGAATTTATAGTGCGCATGCGCAGATGTCTCGGGAGCGCTCGGTGCTGCCATCGCGTGTCCGAAAATCGGTACTGCAAGTACACTTTATGGTGCGCATGCGCAGATGGGTCGGGAGCGCTCGGTGCTGCCATCGCGTGTCAGAAAATCGGTATTGCAAGTGCACTTTATGGTGCGCATGCGCAGAT
>JAYECN010884542.1:0-40267 GCA_035222435.1 Microcambeva ribeirae | reverse complement strand
TATATCACTGATATCAGGAAATGTGTGTGTGTGTGTGTGTGTGTGTGTATATATATATATTTTTTTTTTTTTTTTTTTTTCCCTCCTGAAAGCAATTTCTGTAGTTGCATTTCAGGGCTTATACTGCTCAATGTGTGATGAACTTGTCTCCCTGGCATGGTTCACAGGGAGTTGTGTCTGATGCAGATGTGTTTTTGCAAGGATTTGTACTGCACCGTGGGTGCCGCATGCAAGGCAAGCTGGGGGCTGCTCTTACTGTACCTTGTTGGCCAGCCTCTAAAGCTGAAACAAATCTGTCTACCTGCTGTAGCTGAAGGTTTTGTAGGACCAGCTGTTCCAGAATAAGAAGCAGCCAAGAAGGCATTTTTGGCTCATTCAGTTTTAGATGTTCTTGGCTCTTGTTTGTGTGGCCTCCGGTCTGCAGCGTGCTTTCTGCAAAGGTGACTTTGACTGCCAAGGCAGTTGCTTGCAGTACTAGCTTACAGTATAGAGGTTTATGGGAGATATTACCAGCAAGAGCCTCTTAAAGGCAGCTGAAGAAGATCATAAAAATGTGTGAGTTTGGCCTTGTACAGCTTATTCTTTTATCAGCCCTGCTGCTCTTGCCAAGCTAAAGTCTGTTTAGGCATTCCCAGCCTATCCAGACTACCACAGCTAGGCCTTCACCAGCCTGTTTGTGCTCTTTGCTGTATTGGTGTTTCCAGATTTCAGTAAAATGATTGGCCTGCAGAGGAGGGAACCAGTGGCATGAGAAAACTGTTCTGGAAAAAAACAATGGACAAACACATTATCTTGTGTAGCAAATTTTAAGACTCTTTCCACCTTCATAACTTGGACATTTTATAGGACATTTTTTTTCCCCCTGCTGTTTAAAATATACTTCAGCTAAACTTCGGTTCTAGACTATAAGGAGTTTGCATGCTTTTTTTAATTTTTTTTATTTATTTTTTTCTCTCTCCCCTCTTGAGTGAGTGAGAAGGTGGTATCATTCCCTTCCTTTCCCCTCAGATATGGTTTCACAGCAGGTGCAAAACCAGTAGAGCTTAGGGTCATAATGAAAGCAAGAAGTAGTAATTGCTGGTTAGCTGTTCTTGTGAGGCATCACGTAATTCTATAGGAAGTGAAAGCCATATTTTTTTGGTTTTTGTTTTTTTCAACGAACTAAATTTTAATAAGCTTTTGTGTGTGTGCGCGTAGTGGCAGGTGATGTGAATCTTACTACTTGGTCACTTCAGTCTATTACTTTAAAAGATTATAGCTTCTGTGTTTGCTTAGTTTTCCTGTAAAGAGAAAAGATTTTTTTTTTTATTTTTTTTTCTTTCTGCCTTGCACAATTTGACTATGTGCTCTAAGGAGGAAAAGTAGCAGGAACCTGTAAACATTTGTATTTTTTTCTGGTGGAAAATGGGCCTTAAAGAAATCACTTTGGAATTATTAAATCCAAAAGTATAAACGAATCAAATAATATCTGCATGTTTTAAAAACAGAAGTAAATGCTCTACATTATCTTTGAACTTCAGAAATGGGTCTCTAAGTTAAGAACTTCTAGTTTTTTTTCCCATTTCTTAGCCCTTTGTATGTGACGCAGTCTGAGAGTGAGACACCAAGTTCTGTGTGTCCTGATGGCTTCCATCAGTTATTTGTATTGCTGTGGCTTTCAAAGCTTCCTACTTCATATTTGTCTATGGCAAATAAATGTGCAGCTCTTCCTTTAGACCTACCTGTATTTCTTGGGATGTTCCCTAGTCAGATGGTGTGGATGGACTTTAATATCCAGCCCTTGGGAATTAATTCATTTTTAAGAGTGTTTGACTGGTGGTGCTGGCATCAAGTGTAGTTTGAGTCCTTGTCACAACTGACTTTTGTCACTGGAAAGTTTCACGTTCATTTTTTTCCTCAGTTTCCCATCATACAAAATACCAGCTGTATTTTGCACAGTGACTTTCTTCGTGACTGTTTTGGTAAGAGGCATGGAATAGATTTTTAGATAAACTGTAGCTCTTATAAAACTTTTTGTGGAAGCGCAGCTGTGTGCAAGCTTGCCTTCTGTGTTCACTGATAGGTAACAAAGAAATTAATGATCTTCTCCCCCACCACACACACCCAAAAAATCTGGTAACACCTGTGAGTATAAGTGTTTGACTGCTGAAACTTAGTTGTTACCATTGAAGTGTGACTATTGCAGGTAACAGTGACTACTTGGAAAAGGAAGTTGGCAAGGGCTAGTGTTGCGCTGCTGTTGCGCTGTGCAACTTGTTTGTAGCAAACTTGAAACACCTATTCACCTTGGTTCCTGCTTTTCACTAATCCTATGAAACAAAATAAAACCCTACCTAGAATCCAGTTTACTGTAAATCTGACAGAAAAGGGCACCTGTTGTTAGAATTTTTTTTAAATATGCACATTAAGAGACAGGAGGTTAAGTTCTGTTTTATGTTCCCCTTCCAAAAAAAAAAAAAAAAAAGTCAAGGTTAGCATTTCAAATTTGATGAACTCCTGATTGTGAGTAACTTGAAGTATCTGAAGAATATATTTCTTCCTTTAAGTTTCATATGCCAGTGGTTTGTTTGAGCAAGAGTAATGGAGTGAAGCTAAGCAGGACATATGATCGTTTTGGCTGTATACCAAGAAAAAAATCCAACAGCAATAGATTATTAGAATAGAAAAGTTTCCCAAGAGGAACAGTGGTGGGAAATACCCATCTTCTGGGTTCCATAAAACTAGACTGGGCAATGAAATTGGAACATTCTGTAAGAAATAATCTTGCATTACATCTCCAGGGAAATGGATTGGATGACTCCTCCAGGGAATGTCTTAGATTATCTAATAAAGAGCTCTCTCTATTCCTGTGCTAGAGAACAATAATGCAAGGCTAATGCTGAGGGGTCTGTTTTTATTACTATTATTAATAACTTGGCTGTTGTAAACTAGACAGTTAGTGGTCTGATAGGCACTGGGTTCTCCTTCAGCTGAGATAAGCCTTTGAAAAGTAAAACTGAATTTAAAGGTAAGTAAGAAAACCCAGAGGAAAAAGTTAAGTGTGTTTGTTTGTTTTTTTTTTTTTTTTTAGAATTTTTTACAGTTGTTTTATTTTTTCAAGTTGACTATCCAGTCCTAGCCTGCAGTGAGGTAGGCTATACCTAGCTAATTCTGAGCTGCTAACTGCAGTGTTGGCAGTTACAGCTTTAATGCCTCCTTCCCAAGAAGTTGTGCCTTTTGCAGTCGCTCAGTTTTGCCTTGCAGGAGGTCTGTCAGAATCACGTTGGGGACGCTCCTGTGGCCCCGGTGCTCAGCTGCAGCTCCCCGCCATGAGCCCGGTGCCCGTGCTGGCATGCAGAGCTCTTGGCATGGGGGCTGCAGGGCTCCGTGTGGCTACGCTGCTGCTGCTGTCCAGCCGCCCTCCCTGCAGAGCTACGGAGGTGATGGGCAGTGCGGTGCCGGCCTGGGTATGGGCACTATTGCTGGGGTGACCCAGCTGAGCAGCTCTCTGTGTGCATAGTATGTGCATATATGCACACGATCTATATACATGTATGTTATAGATATGTACATACCTCTATATTATAGCAGTTCTGCCTCTAAGGATAAAGGGACACAACCATCTTTGATTTTAACCCTGAGATATCTGTCTGTTGGGCCAAACCCTTTTGTCTTTATAAACTGGTGTTGGTTAGAGATATGTGACTCAACAGCAGTGTTGTAGCAAAAACTCTTTAAAACACCTCTCATCAGACCTGCTATTTTCATTCAGTTCACTTGTTTCCCTTGTCCTTAGCTCCATAGTTGTGCTGTGGCTCACCAAAGAACTGATAGACTATGATCCTTAAAGCAATTCAGTACAATTTGCCTTCCTGGGAAATTAAAAATAAATAAACCCTAATAAAAGCTTATATGCACTGGTAGTAGTTTAATTAGAGAAAATGTAAAAATGTTTTTGAGCCTTAGTTGTTCTTCACTCCTTTGAAGTAGGTTAAAGATAACAAATACTCAGAAAGGACATAAAATCATCACTTACAGCTTTGTGGCAATCAGTATAGTATATCAATTTACTTAAAATGAACTGAAAACCAAAATACCCCACACCAACCATAAATATGTACAGCTGGGTTAGCGATATCCTAATACCTGAAATCCAAGGCAGGTGTTACTTACTACCACTGCTACTTGCCCTTTCTTAGGTCTGTAATTTCCAGCTGCTCTTTTTAGGCACAAATTTAATGTCCAAATCCTGGTGACAGTTTCAAGAGCGAGTGCTTTGTCTACCTCTCTGCCTTGTTAATTTGGCAGCCCAGATGTGGAAGCCTCAGCAGCATCTGAGGAGCTACGTGACATGCTCTTCCTCAAACCACTCCACTGCCTTCCATTTTTATAAAGCCAGGGGCTTCTTTTGACCCCATCCATTAAGTCTTGCCTTAGCGTTCCCCATGGATGTAAATGTGGGTTTCCTCTGATGGTCGGAGACTTTGTACTTCTATCTGGAGAAGACTTTTACCTGGCCAGCTGGTCCCACGGACTGGTTTGTTAAGTCAGGTCCACCCAGGCAGGACTCTGGCTGAAGGCTCTTGGAGGTAGCACGTGATAATGTCCTCGCTGCTCCGGCGCTTTGTTCCTGACGGCGTGCAGGGGAGTAAGTGCAGGTACTAGCATGAACGCTGTCCCTCTTGGGGTAAGTTGTTCCATCCTTTGGATAACAGGTCTCTCTTCCTGTACTTTATTGATTTAATTCCACCCAGCCCTTCCCTAACTGGCTCTGTGAGCTGCAGCTCCAGCTGTTCCCAAGCATTTGATCTGCCAGGCTGCAGCGAGGCGTTGGTACTTGAAAACCTTTGTATCTGAGCTGAGGAGAGTGACTGATCAATGATTCATAAGCAGATTCTTCCAAGTAGTATTTCGTCTTTTCCCCAAAGCGCAGTAGAGCGAGGGATGAGCACCCGCATGCGCTCACTTCTCACCTGCACTTTAATTTTTCCTTGCATGTTCCACTTTGCCCTGGTAACCATCTGCATTATCAAATCCTCATTAAGCCAACTAAGTAAAGTAAGGGGAAGGTAAATGGTATTTCTAAATTTTCTCCACTTTTCTCTGACAGTCTCTTGCCATATCTTAGCATCTTACATTCTATTTGTCCCAAATCCACTTTGCGTTTTATTTGTTGGTTTCTTTCTTTTCCATGTGCCTGGATGCATAAAAATAAGTGTTCTTCAGCTTAGCCTCTTGATGTGATATCAAACCATTCAAAATTCTTGCTTTCCCCCAGTTTTTTCAACCTAAAAATCTGACTGGTTTAGTAAATCTGTGCCAGAGAACTGAGCTACAGATCTGTTTCTCAAAGATTATCAGAGGTCAGGAAAATCAATTGCCTGCTCCTAATGAGAAATTTTATAAAAAGCTGAAGCTATTGAGAGTGATTTGAAAAGTGTACTTGCATTTGTGGCTTATGTCAGATACTCGAAAAAATAATAAAAGTCCCATGACAGATCAAAGCGCTCTGAAGTGCCAATACCTGTGTGTAAGCTGTAGGTGGAACGGGTGCAGGCACAAAGCAACTGAATCACTACTGACCATAAAATAAGTGGCAGTCAACCACCTTTGCTTAGACATAAATTGTCATTTTGTGTTAGTTTAGTTGTGAGACAGGAGGAGGCAGGTAACTATCCACAGCTGGCATGAGGTTACTGGACACTTCCTAAAGATGATTCCAGAGAGCTGTTAATTTCAGCCTCCTTCAGTGTGGAGTCACTCAGGTCTGCAGCTCCTTCGGGATCACCAGGTGGCTTCTAGGAGTTTGCTCATCTCGGGACTGACACAATCGGGGAAGGAACAGTTTAGAAATGAGGCGATCCTATGCATCTCGAGGCGTGACAGGATGAAATATAGCACTTTTTTTGGAATTACAGAAAAGTAGATTCATTAAAGGTGAGCTAGGCTGTTTCTGGATAATGGTTCTGTAGAAAATCTGTCATAGTTATAGTTTATAGTTATGGTTTCAGCTGTTACCACTGAATGTGATTAGCTTCTAAAAATCATGTTAACCTAAGGACCAATACTTCTTGTATGAAAGAGGGATCTTCACACTTATCCTTCCTTGGATTTTTACCTCTGGTCGTTTTGTACTGTGACTTGAAATAAAGTAATAGAGCTTTTGCAGTACATGGAATTATTATTTTTTTTAAAAAAATCTTAGAGTAAGTTCCTTTATGTTAAATTTATTATGACTTTGTTACTTGTTATCATCTATTAAAAATGCTAATTAAGTACTGCAGATTACTATACAGAGGCATAAGTTGTATTCGGAAAGAAAATCCTGTGTCTTATGGGAGATAACTGAAATGTATTTCTGATGTATCGAATGTGTCAGTGATCAGGATCTTGTAGGAGACCCATTCGGTGCTCTTTTTTAATCTGTCTCCAATCTTGTCATAGTAGATCTGTTAGCAGAGACTTGACTGGATAGCATCTGCTTCCTTATCTGATATAAAAGCCTAGAAGTGTTTTTTTTTTTTTTTTTTTTAAGGTTCTGTGCGTTCATGATTCAGTGATTCCTATGTCATCTGTCATTTACATGTGAGGACTAGTTTGTATTCCAGATGAATGAGAAAACAGTATCAGAAAGGCAGACGGAAAAGCATCCACTGAGGATCACAGTGATTCTCAGAATTTGTCTTTCAGTAGGAACAAACTTGTTCAAGTTCGAGCTGCCTTTAGTCTTGCAGTGTGGTGTGTTCTCAGCAATGTTTACATAAAACCTTGTTTGTAAGTACTGCCTATCCCTAAAGGAAAAGTCCCAGTGTGATTACTGCAATCAAATTGCTTTCAGTAGTACAATTAATGTTCTTTTTATCACAAACAAAAATACCTATGTGTTGAAGGACTCCCGTATTTGAGTAAGGTCATGGTCTTCTGATCTTGTTTTAGTGAGAGCAAGATATGTTTAAGGAAACTTTATGTATTGAGAGAGGAAAAAAATACAATGCAACTGTGAAAAATGTATAAAGTACTAGTTACTATAAAGCTTAATTTCTTATCTTTCCTTCAGAAATCCCAGAATTATTTGATCTTCAACTCCCAGAAGGCTAGGTGATGTTTCAGAACTGAATTACATCTCCATGGACTACTAATGCGTTGTTACTAACATCTAAGTCTCAGAAGGTCCTAGGCACCCTCAATAATAAACAAAAAGATCTTGGAAAAGTTCTAGCATGCCAAGAGTGTTCGAAGTAATAAGAGACAAAGGAAGTGTTCAACTAATGCCATTAGTGTTACTGATGTTACTGAATGATGTGTAGGCATTTGTTTTAATGAAGTATTGCACGAGGAATCAGCCTGTGGTCTGAGAAGTGGTTATTAATGACTCTGACACCTAGCTTGTCTAAACAAGCCTCCTTTCAACTTGAGTATTCCCAGGCAGGGTTTGGTAAAGAGAAATCTGGGTATCATGCTGTAAGGGGTGTGGTTTTTTGTGTTTTTTTTTTTTTTTTTTCCCCCCCCCCCGTGCTTCAAGAGAATGACAAGAGAAATGAATTGCTCTTTTTAGGAAAATTACTGAAGTTTGGATTGCTATCTTGATACTCTAAACCTGCAATAAGTGGCAATGTCCAGGGTCCCTACCCCACCTCCTCCTGGAGAGATGTCCAGTGGACCTGTGGCTGAAAGCTGGTGTTACACACAGGTAACTTGCACAAATTTTAGTGCCTTTTCTTGCTTGTCATAGTAACGAAAAGATTTTTCTTTCACACTTAGTTGGGCTGACAGTCTAAGTAGTTCTTATAGGTAATGCTTGACAAGTAGGTTGAATTTTACTGAAGTTTTCTGCATCTCTCATTTAGGTTAAAGTAGTAAAGTTTTCCTACATGTGGACCATTAATAACTTCAGTTTTTGCCGAGAAGAAATGGGTGAAGTTTTAAAGAGTTCTACCTTTTCATCAGGGCCAAATGACAAAATGAAGTGGTAAGATCTCTATTTTGGTAACTTTTTTTTTTTTTTTTTTTTCCTTCTTATGGAGGATGTTTATTGACTGAGTTGCAAAGTAAAATCGTGAATAAATTTTAAAACACAAGGCTATTTCTTGAAGCTTTATTATAGTGAGTGTTTGAAGTATTATAGTTTCAACAGTCAACAACATTCATTTTGGTAACTTGTGTCATCCTATCTTATAAAAATATTTCAAAATTTATTCTGTGTGTAATTTTTAAACATGTGATTTGTTGGTTTCTTTCAGGTGTCTGAGAGTGAACCCAAAGGGATTAGACGATGAAAGCAAAGACTACCTATCATTATATTTGCTTTTAGTCAGTTGTCCAAAAAGTGAAGTCAGAGCAAAATTCAAATTTTCCCTGCTGAATGCTAAAAGAGAAGAAACAAAAGCAATGGGTAAGGGAAACCTGAGCATGGTTTAGTGCCTGCAGCTTTGTAAGAAAAGTAATGTTGAAATTTCATTCACATGAGAACAAAATCTAGCACTGAGGCAAGCTTTAAAGCATCTGTTTTAAAGATCCTTATAGAAGCTTAATTAAAAAAAAAGAAAAAAAACTTATTAATGTTTCCCATGCCTCTGATCAGTGACCTGTGTCAATTCTATCTGGAACAACATAAATTAGGAGGCATTACTAACTGCCATCCCTTCGGATTCTTGACGCGTGGCTTTTCTAGCAGATTATTCTTGCTTTCCATTAGTAGGGTTGTATTTGTGGTTAAAAGTGTTTGATTTCCATAGTTAATCAGGTTAAACGTGCATGTTTTATGTAGACACTCATTTAAAATGTTTTGGCCTATTTAATCTGATTTGCACTGCAATCAGTTTAAAAACATAAACCATATCAAGAAATTAGAAAACTTCGAAATAAATGGTCATTCAATTTTGTTCTCCTTCTGATTTGGAGAAGGCAAGGCCCTTATTTTCAAACTTAAAAGCACAGCTTTGATTAAAACTATTTTCTGGGAAAACTGAAATTCCCAAGAAAATGTATGATTCACAGCTGGAATTCTTTTAATACTAAATATTTTGAGGCCTCTCGAAGCAAAACAGACTATGTAAGTACTAATTCTAATCATTCAGATGCAGTATACTAATAGTCATATGATTTTTCCAAACATGTATGTGTGGGTAGAGTAACTTCTTATGCAGGATGCTGTTCAGGCAAGTGTGGGATATCAAAAAGTCTTGGGCAAGTAAGTTAGCTTTTTACTTTTAATAAAACCTTATTTGAGTGAGTATACTTTCCCTTTATGAGCCTTAAAAATAAACATAAATCTCCAGTCACCTTTCAGGCCTTTGTGTATTTGTGAGTAATACTTTAAAAGATGCCTATTTCCTAAAGCATGTTCACATCACTACATGAAATTAGAAAAACACAAGTAGATTAAGGAGCAGTTAAACATAGAAACAGTTTATAGTCTGCTTGTAAAATGCAATGCTGAATTCTGGCATCTCCAATTTCATCTGAGAATTTTGTTTTACCTCAGCAGTTTAATGCTGGTCTGTGTTGAGTTTGTGCTGTTAGTTCTGTGCATGAAGAATCTGTTTACGTTTCTTTCCTCCTCCTCTTTGGACTTAGGAGATTTGGCAGGATTTGCAAGATCTGTTAAAAGATGAGTCTTCTGGAAAATCTGTAGTTCTCTGCTACCTGTGCCTAAAGTCTTGTGGGGTTGGGGGCTTTGTTTCCTGGAGCAACTCTAACTTTCAGTCTGCATTTTTTGTTTTCTCTCTCTTTGTATTGAGTCTCAATATTTTGATTCAAGATGAGCTTTCTATGAGCTTTCTATGCTATCTCCTCCTTATATACCCCAGCCCTCCTGTGGTCTTTAAAGAAAATCCATAAAATGGAGTGTAAGCCTAAATACCATAAGGTGTGTCACTCTACCTCTCCCCCAAAACAAACAAAAAAAGGCCACCCAGAATCTCCAAAAATAGCTGCTGTTATTTTTCTTTCCTGAGAATTCCTCTGCTTCTGTGCTCTGCTTTGGTAGCTTGTTTGTTCTGAGGCTGGGATTGGTTTGATTGCTAGTTGTGCTGTGTGTGTAAAATGTGATAAGGTGGCAGGGATAGAAAGACCTCCCAAGTTTTCAGTTCCTGTCTTGTTTGTCATTGTATTCATAAAATGTAATCCAAGCTAGTAGGAGATATTTTACTTCATCTATTTCTGGTGGAAAGCTGTGTTGAATTTCACTCCTCCAGTGCTGGAATTGAAAACTATTCATTTTGTATAGCACAATATGTTACATAGTTGAGACTCTATCTGTGATGCCACCAGGTTGACCATAGAGGAGAGAAATTGGACTTTGTTGATACTTGTAGAACTTTTAGGAGAAATGCTTTTCAAACCAATTCTGCCGTGAAAAATATTTTACTTCATAATAAACTTCTGACTTAAAGTTTTCAATTGCTGTCTTGCCCATAAAACAAAATCAAGATATATTTCTTGACCTGCATTTTTGGAATTGAAGAAAAGCCCATCTTGGAGGGCTGTTAATTTTTGTGGGGCTCTGGTATTACTTAAGTATTCGTGCTTGTTTCCTTTTAGACAGTTTTCCTCAGTATAATTTAGTGTCATATGTGGTTTATTCTATGTGTGATTACAAAATTGGCTCCAAATAGGCTATTTCCCATGTATTTGATCAAAATAAAAATATGCAATGCTCTTTGTTGTGATTCAGCTTATGGACCTAGTGAACCAAGTGTAGTGGACGTGCCATGTAAAATAATGTTCAGCTTACATAATTTTTAATGTGTAACTGCTCTGAACAGAGCTTGAGGAGTGACTGGTTATTGAGTTCATCCTGTCAGCTCTCTAAAGGGAGCTACCTTGAGCCCGTGTTCTCAGCATGACCTTGGGACTCCTTTTTAGGGCCGTGAACTTTAGAACTGGGAAAATAGTTGTGTGGTCAGAGCAAATCTGATAGGTCTAGAAAGTATTGCAGGAAAGGACTAGGAACAAACGAAAGCATATCTACAGCCAGAGAAATAGTTTAAGTTAATTGAAATAATTTATTTCTATTTTATCTTTCTAATTTTTTTGTACCTGTTAATGATTTCAGCCAGTGAAACAGGGCTTTCCTTTTAAGGTAGGAGTCAAAGCAGAGTACTATAATTGCACAAATCTCAGAAAGTGTTTGTGATGAGAAATTCCCTGTAATGGTAGTTTCCTGTGTGCAGTTTCTGTGTTTACACATTGATATTTTAAAAAGCTTATTGACATATTTTTCTCTTTCTGGATAATGCCTTAAGATAACATCTAAAGAGATGAGGTGGCTGAATTGAAAATTGTGCTCTATTAGGATCTACCGAGTCTTGTATAAAATGACACTGTTATGACATAAAAATAGTATGTGGTTGGTGATGGGTTTTCTAAAAATGGAAAAGGCTATCTGAATATGCTGAGTTGATTTATTAGTAAATTAACACTTAGGCATTCTTAGTACATATTCTTTAGATGTTGTTTCTGTTTTTTTGTATGTAACTTCCTTTGTGTATAACCTTTTCTTTTTTTTTTTTTTTTTCCCCTCTTTTTATCAGAAAGCCAAAGAGCATATAGATTTGTGCAAGGCAAAGACTGGGGTTTTAAAAAATTTATCCGAAGAGATTTTTTACTAGATGAAACTAATGGTCTATTACCAGATGACAAGCTTACGTTATTTTGTGAGGTGAGTATGAGATTTTTAAGTGGTAAGTTTTTTAAATAAAGTATTATCTGGTTTAATATAGATGTTTATGTTGATCAAAAACACTAAAGTATGATAAAAGTTATGTTTTTTGTAAGCCATAAATATAGAAAAGTACAAATTTAATTGTTGTCTGCGTTATACTTCATTTCCTTTTTTGATACGTCTGCGTGGAAGTGCAAAACAAGTAGGAATTTATCACTTGTAAACTGTTGGGTTTCTCTGTGTATCAGTTAGGGTTACGTTAGAATCATTTGTACAGTTATTTATGCCAAAGGTATCATACGCGCTGTCTATACAAATAATGTTTTACTGAGGTTGCTTTTATTTAAAGAAGTTGCACTTGGAAACATAGGATTCTTCAGTGCATAAGCAAAAGGAAGTTGTTTGCATGTTGGTTTGTATTGTTAAAAAATTTTCAGGAAGAATCAATGTTACTGCAATGTAACTTAGGGCTTTAAACAAGTTTTCAGATAAATTAAATTGTTTTTAATTTGTGCGCCTTAATTTTGTAATTCAGTAATATTGTGATTTTTACTTCTAAACCCATTTTTATAAGTGTATTTTGAAGCAAACTGTTGTAAAATGTTCCTTTAATGGCATTATATTTGAGATCTCCCTTTATTAATTATTACATTTTTTTCTGAACAAATGCAAGTTTTTCTATAGAAGGACTGGTTAATGCTGAGAACTAATATTGAGAACTGTTCAATAAATTTCACTTCATAGAGTGTTAAGGGTTACTTTAATGTGTTTTGTTGGCAGCATGAATTGTCATTAAATTTCAGTAAAACACGTACAATAACTTAAAAATGGAAACCAGAGGAAGATGCAATATAAATACAGTGTATGTTAAATATACATCAGCAGGTTTTGACTGCTGCCACGAAGTGATTAGTGGCTTACAAGGATGATAGATGCTTTAACTGCTAAGAAGTTTCCTTTGATCTCTGTATTTACAGGAAATATGTAAAATTGTCTTGGCAAGATTACAACTTAATTATATGTCATTATGCTGTGTAGGAAGAATAATTGAAATGTGGCTTCTGAGACTAGAAGGTGCAAATGTATAGTGCTTTTATTTCCACTCAGGCAAATTCCGATAGCTGCGTGACAAAGTTGTTATGAATGCAATTATTTGGGTGATAAAAAGAGGTGCAACAAGTGTGTTATGGTTCCACAAAGATGCTCATGAGTATTTTACTTTTTGGATTTATCCCTTTTTGAATAGATTGATGTAAATAGCCCTTTGAAATACTGTTCGGTTTTGGAAATGTGTTGCTTTTTATAGCTTTAAAGATAGTGTGTACCAATTTGAACATATACTGGCTTTTCCACAGAGAAATATTCTTGAAATTCCAGTGCCAATCTTTGAACAAAACCTAAATAATTTCTTGATATTTTAAATGTGAGTGGCTTATGTAAATTTTGAGCTGGCCGGACTATAAATGTTGAAGGAGATACAGCATTTAGTTGTGCATGTTAAAATAACTTCTAATTTAGTTCAAACTAAAACAAAAGGATTATCTATCCAAATTTTTTTTAAAAAAAACTCCTTTGTTCTGATCTGCTCTTCTGGCTATTATGCTGTCGTAACAGATTTTGTTTGGAAGAATTTGTTTCATCCTTCAGAAATTTGTCTCTGAGCACTGATTTCTGTGATTGTCTTATTACTTATATGGTAGTTTGAAAAGTGACTTACAACTTTAAAAACTGTCATAAATATTTCTTGAAAAAAATGTTAGTATATATAGCAGGTATTTAGGAAAGGTCACAGCTGGTAAGCTGTGCTGGTGGGTCTCCTTCTGCCCTCTTGGGCTGCAGAAGGATATTTGTTCTTTGGCAGTACGTGCAAAGATGGTTCTTCTGCATTGCAGAATGTACGTAAGATCAGTTGGATATGACCTTGGATTGGAAACTGAAGAGTTAGATTAAATGCTTTGCAAAGTCAAGGGTGGCCACTAACAAGTGACCTACGGATTAAGTGCAGCTTTTTAAAATATTCATTAAGCAAACTGATCCCTAGTCCCCAGTTACTTTGCATGTAACTTTAAATTACTGACATGTTCCAAATATTTCCATTTGCTAATAGAATTGTAAATTTTTTGTAGGGGCTTTTCTTTTCAACTTGTGTTGAGTTAGTAGTCTACAGTATTGCTTACAGTATCTTTTGCTGTTTTAATACCACAGACTTAAACCCAAGGAAGTAGTATGTGTTATTATTGTTAAAGTCATAGCTTGTACATCCTTATAAACCTTTATGCAGGAGGGTAAATGAGGTAAACAGGATTTGTTCACCTAAAGTATTATTGCAGTGCAAAGCCATGTCCAGGACAGCTTCCTAAGAAGCCAGATAAATCAGACCTTGCGGAGCACCTGGGAGTCCTGGCTAGATTGCTGCTCTTTTTTTGAGCTAAGTGCTTTGCTATTAGGTTTTAACCTCTACCACATTCGTGAGTGGTTTTATGAGCAATACTCTGAAGTGCCCAAAATAAGAATTTGGTATTAAGTGTTGAAAAAAGTGACTGCTTTATAATTGTCAGCGTAAGGAGAGTTTTCAGTAGCTCCATGGGATTAACTTCATTGGATTTCAACCTGTTTTAAATAAGTGATTCATTGAATTTAAAAAAAAAAAAAAAAATTTTTTTTAAATCATCCTGTCTGGACAAGTGAGATACGAAATATTAGATCCTTGTAAGTGTTTGTAGTTAGGATCTTTAAAAGTTATTATCACCTAGGCAGCTAGATCAGACAATGCTCAGCTGTAGGGGGTGTGAATTGCTCAGCTTGCGTCTTAAAAGCATGGCTCAAAGCAAACTTCTGGCTTTTGCAGCCATCAATATCTATTACAAATTTCTCTAAAATGGTAGAAGCTTGGAACATTCACAATCAGCTAAGTAAATATGAAGGGTAAGTAAGTTACTTAACTATAGACAGTGCCTAGATAACGAAGAAAGACGATTGTGCATAGACAAGCTGGAGCGGGAGCTTAACTTTACCTGAGGTGCCTGGAGAAGCAGAACTCTCTCCATTGACAGGAGCGCTGGCTTGGCCGAGCCGAAGGTTGGTTTGTGTGTGCTCCTTGAAATCACTTTGCTTAGGAGAAAACTGTGCAGTTGAGTGCCCAGGTCCATAGATCTTCCAGTGTAACAAATGTATAGCCTCAATGTGGGGAAAAAAAACTTTTGAGTTATGCTTTGGGATACATCTTTTTGTTGTTATTTATATATATATATTTTTTCTTTCAAAACGTGAGAGAGTATGGGGGAATTCTCGTAATCACAAAGTGTTACGGGATGAAACACGGAATCAGTCAATGATTCAAATCCCCAAGCTGCTGTCTTAGTTGGATCATCATCCTCTTCTGATCTGGTGTTTGGCTTGCACTGTTCTTGCTTGTGGTGAAGTGTAGCCCTGCTATTTTTGCTTTAGGCCATGTTCTGTGGCTCTGGAAATCCAACAGGAGACTGTCTCAACAGTTTTGGTATTTTCTTCTAATATATAATCCTAATTTCTGTATTTGGGAGGTGCAGTAATCAGGATCTTATCGTTCTTCTCTAGGAAGCTTTTATTCTCAGCCTTGTGCTCTCAGACAACAAAAACAAAACCTGCTGAGCTATTCTGTTTCCCCAACAGACTAATTAACAGGATGTGTACTGTTATCTAAAAAAAACAAGTAAGCATGCTACTCTCCTGTTCACTTATTCTTGTTATATGGAAGAATTCAGCATTGGGATTAATGCAGTATATTCACTTCAGATGCACAGCATTCACAGTGTACTGGTTTTTGTAAAATTACTTCTCGTGAATTTGCATTTCCTTATTAAAGTAACCTACCTATTATGTTTTATACTCCAATGGCTTGCATTTCTTGAAGATGGGCTTTTATCCTAGTTGGGAAGCAATCGCTAGCAATCTCTGCTTTATCTGGACAAAGTAAAACGGAAGGATGAAAGAGCAACGCTGCTTACATTTAGTTTGCATTGTCATAATAGGGTCTAATTGAGACCTTGCACTAAAGATAGGAATAACAAACTCTCTGAAATGTAGATCACCTCTGATGAAACTTTTTCCTGTGTTCTTATATGTTTCTGATGGTCTGCTTAGAATTCTATTTCATATGTTTTACTTAATGTGTGAAAGTGTTGAACTGTTTGTCTGTGAAATGGCATTAACTTTTATTTAAGGATCCTGTTGGTATCAAGAACTATATCTGTCCTTGATTTTACTTACTTGGGCTTTTGTATCATGTGGCATGTAGTACTGTGCTCTTGTCTTTGTGTTGGATAAATATAAAACATTAGACTCTTAAGTAAAATGTTATTTGCTCAGTTTCTTAAAGGATTTTCTCTTGCTTTCTAAAAATACAGAATTTAATTATGTTTGTTTGTTTTTTGTTTGTTTGTTTTTTCAAATCACTTGTTTAGGCTTCTAGGCTAATGCCAGAAACATCCCTGTTTTTGCTTTGTTTAGGAAATGTTGAACTTCTAGCCATAGGTGCTGTAATTTGATTATTTTTTGGCATTCAGTTATGAAGGAGTTGTCTTGCTGTGATTTTCTGTTAGGTAAGCGTGGTCCAAGACTCAGTAAATATATCAGGACAGTCTAATACAAACACTTTGAAGGTACCTGAATGTCGACTAGCAGAAGATTTAGGGAATCTCTGGGAAACAACAAGATTTACAGATTGCAGTTTTTATGTAGGAGGACAAGAATTCAAAGCTCATAAATCTGTCCTTGCAGGTACTTTCTACTTTTGTATTGCTATTTTTTTGTTATTAAAACTGCTAAAAGTTTGAAATGTGATTATATTTAATATTTACTTCTCTTGCTACAGCACGTTCCCCAGTTTTTAATGCAATGTTTGAGCATGAAATGGAGGAAAGCAAAAAGGTAAGTCTTACTGAAAACTTAACATGTAAATATTCACACTGTGTGAGAGGGGAGAAGAGTTGCAGAAAGCTGGTGTGTTGTAAACTGATAAAGGTGAGTACTGTCTCATGGGGAATGAGTGGAGTTACTCCTTCCTGAAGTCTTTTCCAGTGAGGAGTTTGGGAATTTACTCATCCTGATAGGATGACTGGGAAAAAATCTGGAGGATTTGTGAGAGCCTGTTATTGCAGGAAGTTCTTTCAGCTCTAGATCAGTTATGCTAACATGCTCCATCTATCCCTCTTTACTTTAGTTACACCCCCTCTGTAAGCCAAGTAATTCTACTTAGATGTTGCTATACTTATTTTTTTTTTTTAAAAAAAAAAAAAAAAAACATAAGTAACTAGGACACAAAAAGCAAACTGCTTCTGAATTGTGACTCAGGTTCTCAAGTACTCCTTTTCATTCACAGTTTCTGCAAACACTTGACCTGTAGAAATGCTCTGGATGGATAGTTATTTAATCAGCCTAGAGAGCTGCTTCTCCTTCTACACACTTGATATCCCCTACAGAACTGTTCATGTCTTTCATGGAAAAATAACATCTGAAATGGGTTATAGGCAGAATCCCTCACTGGGAGTGAAACCAAAGGGACTGGTCAGCTCAAAGGACTGTGATGCACCTGACTTGTTTTCAGAGGTGGAATTTTTCCTCTCTGCCCACCCTTCATCTGAAAGCTTTTCCCGGCAGAAACAGGATATTAGAGGCACTAACTTGGGATTTCTGGAATTAAAGAAACCCAGACATGTCCATTGTTCCTCAGCAGCCTCACCTGCTCAGGTAAAGGGCACAGCACCTTCAGAAAGGTGCCATGCTTGTGGCCTTCATGGTGGCCATAAATCCCCCTTGTCCTAAACACTGCGCTCCTGTGCCTGGTTGGGGAAGTGGTACGTGGATGTCTGTGTGCTGGATGGCCTGTGATGACTTTTTTTGTGTGTGATGCTCGCTTCTGCATCGTCTTTGACGTTGTTGCCCGCTGCCTTACTTGCCTATAAGGACACTGTTAGGACATGGAGGCAAATATGCAAGACTAGAGTTTTATTAGGAAAGCCTGCAGCTACATGGTATCATTGGAATATATTTCTTTGCTTTCTGGAATTCAAGGATAAAACATAGTCTGTGTTGACTCAGTGTAAATTGAGATGAAAATGCCTCACTTTGTTCTATCTAGTGCTCTGACTTCCGGTATTTCAAACACACCACAGTCAGCTTGGAATCTCAGCGGGATTTTTATATATTCCTGAAACTCTGCCTTGATGCGTAGATAGATATGGGTGTGTGTGTGTGTATATTTACTGTCCATGCTATAGAGTCCACATAGAGCCAGACATTGCTAGAAGAAAACGCGTAGGTTAGTTCTTGTTGCCTCAGCCTTTTTTTCCAGCTAATTACTACCTGACTTTGACTCACTAAGTTTGATTACTTTCTGCTTAATATTGTTGAATTAGCTTAAATTTGTAAGGATGATCTCACATGGGTGGAAAATGAAAAGTAGTATGCACACAGGTGGTATTTGATGTTTTCTCTTTATTGCTAAATTACATTTTTTTGTGGTTATTCTTTACCAGAATCGTGTAGAAATAAATGACGTTGACCCTGAAGTCTTTAAAGAAATGATGAGATTCATTTACACAGGAAAAGCACCAAACCTTGAAAAAATGGCTGACAATTTGTTGGCAGCTGCAGACAAAGTGAGTAATTAACTCCTAAGTTCTCAAAATTGCTGTTTGTTTATAGAATGTTCTTCAAAAAAAAAAAAAAAAAAAAAAAAAATCCAAGACTGGTGTTTATTTTGAGGACGCATCTGAATTGCAGAATGATGGGGAAAGATAGACCTTTTTAATGGCAAAAGGCTTAGAAACCTTTCTGTCAATCTTTTAGACCACAACATTACTACTATTATATTTAATACCCTCTTTTTTTTTTTTTTTTTTGAAATTGATTACCAGTAATACAGCTTGAAAAGCTTGCTGAGCAACTACGCCCTTCAAATCTAAGTGGAGAAACTATCTATTCTTATCATAAGATGATTCCTATCAGAATGATGTAAATCATTTCAGTAGCTTATTTCAAGAAATGGTTGTGTGTGTGCTTTTTATTGGGGGCAGGGGGTGTGCAGGATTTAATGGCTTTTTCTTTTAAATCTCCTGAATTGCCACTATCCTGTCTTTGGTGACTTACCACTTGTGTTTTTTTCATATTTAATTGCAGCATTAATCTTCCCAAACTGATTGTATTTTGACAATTTTCAACACCTTCAAGTGGGAAGGAGATATGGTGTTATTTATGCTGGCTTTTTTTAGGGCGTATTTGATAAATATACAGTAAAATGAGATATATTATCTGAAGTATGTATCTGCAAGTAGCAAGGAATAAATGGTGAGCTGGGAGATCCCTATAGCTTCCTGTAATAATTAAATTTCCAGAAACTCTCTGCTATTACTTCTGAATGTGAAATAATTATCTGAAAAGGAATATAATGTATATTACCAAAGGAATTACATTGTATTACCTGGTATGTACAGATTTAATTGATAGTTCCACTTAGAGTACATTAATATCTTGAGGTGGTATAATAAAAAAAGTAGTCAAAATGTAAGGGTATAGAAACATACATGTTAGCATATTTCAAAAAATAAGAACTGTTTATTCATGTAAAAGACAATATCATGGTATTGTAATAATTTTGCATTTTCAATAAGCTGTGCTAAGGTATGGGAGAAACTAATATTCAGAAATGGGAAAGAAAATCTGGAACAAGTTGATTTCAAACAGATTAACAATTTTGCCCTAGATAACTTCATGAAACTTTCCCTTGTATAACTTTTTGCCCCTTGCTTTGAGGTTTCAATCCATCTGGCTGAGACTTAGACTAAAGTACCTGTGCCTTTCCTTTGCATTCCTTCAGTTTGGTAAGGGGTGGGGGAGGGAGTAAAAGCATCAAAATTTTTTATTTTTGTTTCATTAAAAGTTCTCCCAGTAACACATTTGATCAGTTTGTGTCTAACCTAATGCATATTTTATCTGAGAATTCTTAGATAACAGTGTATTGTATTTTGAATCACCTGTTTGGAAGCACAGTGGTCCTAAGCTTGACAAGCACTGGATGTTTTCATAACTGGAACTGTCTTTAATACTGTCCGTAGATAATGGTAGAAAGAATAAGTTTGAGGAGTGATTAGTGTAGCTTTTTTCTTTTGGCAGTATGCACTGGAACGGCTGAAGGTCATGTGTGAGGAAGCTCTGTGTAGTAACCTCTCGGTAGAAAATGTTGCTGACATTCTCATCCTCGCAGATTTGCACAGCGCTGAACAGTTAAAAGCACAAGCAATAGACTTTATTAACAGGCAAGTAATATCAGTGAGACTGTAAATGTGTTTGCTGTCTGTGCTCTGCATACCGTCTTAATATTTGCACTGTTCTCTCCATTACAGGTGCAGTGTTCTTAGACAACTTGGGTGTAAAGATGGGAAAAACTGGAATAGCAAGTAAGTCTCCCCACCTCAGTGCCTTATTTACAAACACTGATAAATAGATTACAGATTTTAAGAAGTGTTACTTTGAAGAAGTGTTACTGATTCCAAAACGCTGTGGGGAGTAAAATTCAGCAGATACTTCCCTAGCTGTGATTGTGACTGCCTTTAGATGATAGGAGTTACCTGCCTTCTAGTGTGAGATAACTGAAGCTAGTTTTGTTCCCCACCTGAGGACATACCAGTGCTGCAAGGAGGTGGCAGCAGACTTCATAAAGGAAACTATTCTCTTCACTAATCAGGTTTGTGCTTGATGAAGTGGCAACCCAGGTGTGGTTTCAAGACTTGCTTAGGTCAATCTGAGCCTGCAGTATTGCCAAAGAGAGGAGGGCTATTGCTCTCTTCACCTGTGGTGACATGCTCCTGCAGCTACCCCACGTGCCAGCACTGGCACTCTTGTGGCCACACAACTAGTCCGTCAGGTCCCTCTCTTCTGGCTGCCTGGATAAGTGCTAATGCTGCTGCTAGAAATAGGTGAGAATATGTGGCTGAGACTAGACTGAGGGCAAAACTGCCCACGCTGCTTGCAGCACATGCTAAGAACAGCTGGTGTGACTCATGCAATGGGAGACAGCCAGCTGAAATGTAGGAAAAGGGTGGCAGAGTATTTGCTGCTTGCCATCAAAATCTCCAGAAAAGTTAAAATCCGTGTTATATCAGATGCTTTAAAATAAGCCAGGTATTTCTAACCCTGCCCTGAGGTATTGACAGGCCAAATTAATGAGGATGCTTTGAAAAGGAAGGATAGTGGTAGAAAAATATTAAAGCACCAGTTAAAAAAAAAAAAAAAAAAAAAAAAAAAAAAAGTACTTAAAATGCAGACTACTTGATGCATTCCTCTTCAAATAATTTGGAGTTGACTTCTGTTTTGGATAATTGGAAATAAAAATTTCTCTGGTTTATTGTAGGTGCTTTAGCTGACACAGTTTGAGAGGGTCTGATTTAACCTGGCTTAATCCTGGCAACAAGGGAGTTGCAACTTTGGAGCTCTTTCTCAATGCTCTTACCTTTGCTTACTTGTATTATAAGATTAAGAGCTTCTGTTAGAAATCTGGGAAAGGTTTTTAAGAGGTCATATGGTTCAGGGATCAACTGCTAACTTGTAAGTTTGGCTGTTCTATATTTGCTTTTTGTGTAATAATATGAGAGGGAGAGAGAGGAAATGCATCATTTTTACCTCTTGGGTGTTGATGTGATACGCAACTGAAATCTGTTGTTGATATCAGTTTAAATTTTTAATGGTTCACATCCAGCAAAGCTACTGAGACATTCTGAATGATCTTGTAGGTCATGATCTTGTACTGAAACAAGAGCAAATGTCCCCAAAGGATTCTTCACTGATACTCCTTAAGCTGTTGCCCTTCAGGGAAGGGTTCTGCAGTGCCTTCAGAGCTTTGTAGCCTTCATCACTTTCTAGAACACATATTAAAACATTTTTTTTCTGCAGATTCAGCTGACTTATCTTGCTATCCTTCCTTCTCCCCCACATTGAACATGATGTTCTTTACAACAAAGTCTGCGTGCATGCAGATTGTCATGTTTTGCTTTGATTTTCTCTTAGTATCCTCCATTTTCTCCTGGTTTTCTTGAAGTCATGTTTTCTAGGCCCCTCTTTCCACGAAGGTGGCAGTCTTGTGTAGTGTCCAGAGTTGAACTCCGTTCTGCAGCTGAGGTTTATTGGTATCAAGAAGAAAAGAATAAGTGCATAATGTCCTACATATGATGATATTAATATAAACAAAATGAGATTTGCCACTTTTTTCAATGATATCATGTTACTGGCATTTAAAAACTTGTCTTTCATATTGCTTAGCTGCTGTTCTGCAGTCCTTCTGCCTTACCTGCTCTTCTGCAGCTTGTGCATTTGACTTATGAAGTTGTGTGACTCTTCTTAATGCTTCTGTTTTCAGCCAAGCAACAGACATAATGGAAACAGCAGGCTGGAAGTCCATGATCCACTCTCACCCTCACTTAGTAGCGGAGGCCTTTCGTGCACTAGCATCTGCACAGTGTCCACAGTTTGGCATTCCACGCAAACGGCTAAAACAGTCATGAAATCTTCCATGAACTTTTAAAGAGACTCAATTGACTCTACTCCTCCATGTCCAGAGGTGTTTTCACAAACCATAACAAGAATTTTTGTTATCCCTGTCCACAGAACAGAAGCTGAAAAAGCCTATTGTTTGCTTTTCAGATGGATAATTTATGGTTTAATCCTCAGCTTTAAATTAGACTGATTACTCTAATTCACTGAAAGGCCTTAAATTATCTTCAATGACTCTCTAGTCCATATAGTCTAATGTATCTTGATTTTATTTTTTTTAATTATTTTTTTAATGTGCCTTGTCTTTTTGACTAGGCTCTGCAGGATTGCACTAGCTCCATAATGCAGTAAAGTTGATAACTGAAGATTAATTTTTGAAAGGGATCTTCCATTATTTTCAAAAAAAAAAAAAAAAAAAAAAGACTTATAGTTTGGTCCTGTGCTAACTGGAAGGTTTTAAGTAGCCTCTCAATGAAAGCACTTGAACTGGGGGTTCATAGTGTTTCCTACACAAGTGCTAAGTATAGGGAGAGGCTGTTTACCTTCAGAGAATGCCTACAGACTATTTATGGCAATATACTGCTTTGAACATAATTTATTTTTCATTGTGGGGGCAAATATGCAATGGTTTGGCCCAGAAGTGTATTTTCATTACAGTTTGTAATGCTTATTGTGTGTGTGTGTCAAAGCTGTCCAAACGGTGAAGAGAAACACAGAATAAACCTCTTGCTTGTGTTTCTTTATGGTCCATCACTAGTTTACATTTAATGCAGAACTAAATGAGAAGTGTTCGGTGTGAAGACATAATAGTATTGCAGATGGAAAAAAAATGTATCCCACATGTATGGTTACATAGACAAGTAAAGAATGCATAGAATGACCAAATGTAAATTGAAGACGTGGGCCAAATGGATTCTGAATATGCACTTTTAATGTGTAACTTTTGTATGTTGTGTGGTACATATATATTTTGCTTTTGATGAATTAATGAGGTACAGGTAATTGTGGCTTAACTTTTTTAGATACATTTGAAGAAACCCAGAGCCACATGGGGTTTAGTTTTGTTATAACAAAAAGGAAAGGCATGTCTTTTAAGACTCAGCTGAAGGTGACTATTGCAAACTTTCATATTTAAGTAACTGAATGTTTTTGCCTATTTGAAAAAGACATGTGAATGATACAAACTTTGGAAGAGGGATTTTTCTTTTCTTGATATGTAAGACTTCCACTGACATCTATGGAAGTTCCCTACAAATCAAGAGGAATATTTTCTTGAAATGTCAGATGATATTTGCAAGCAAAGTCTTGCTCAATCTTGCATTTCAGTTATTGTACTAGCGTTGTGGATGGTATTGAAATTCTGCAAAATGTGAAAAGGATGAAACATTTGTAAACTGCTTGTCATGGGCCAGTTCTTTATTGTATGAATCTTAGCTTTAATACCAACATCCTCAGTGTTTGATAGCTTTGTTTACGACTGGGAGAAAAAGTCTGCAGTAGTGCACACTCTAAATGTTTCCTGAGTTATTTCATTGAGTTTACTGTAATGGTGATAATATGCTATGTTTCTTCTTTGGGAAGATTTGGGTTTAACAGTGGGGAATGGGAGGAAATCTCACGTAATTTATAAACATATTTGGATAAAGATTTTTAGTTTGCCTATTTAAAAAAAAAAAAAGTTATATGAGGAGAAAAGAGGTGGAATCTGATTGTTTACTATCTTGAAATCTCTCTCCATCCTCATTTCGTTAAGATTCATCTGAATTACTCCTAATGACGTTTTTAGAGGAAAGAGAATATAGTTTTATACCTTGGCATCTAGTTGTCCATTAGCAAAGGCAGATTGGAAAAAATGCCCACTCCGATTTCTAAGAATAAAATAACCTCTAAATGCATTTTCTTATGCTCTAACTAAATCTTTATGGATAAAGTGTAAAATCGGAAACTTTAATAGTACATAAGGCATCAAATTATATATTTACAGAGATTTATCCTTTTATCAATTTTTAAATATTTATCTAAAATAAGGTCTCATAAACATTCTTCATAATAAGACATAAAGGTAATTGTTCCCTCCAAAATAGTGGTGTTTTTGCTGCGCTGTGTAATGCATTAGGACTATATATCCTCATACCCATCACTGTTGAATCTTGCGGCGCTAACCTATGAAGTGACTTGAATATTTAATACTGTAATAATTGTCCAGTTCAGCTTGTTCTAAAGTAACATACAGTAATCTAATGGAAAGCTTAAGGATTTTATGAAGACTTTTTTTTTTTTTTTTTAGAAGCTTAAATAGCACACTTTGTACCAAAAATGTCAAACACTGTGCTGTAATATTATCTACATTATAGAGTGTCCACTTCTCAAGTCAGGCAGCGTGTACCATACATTACACTAACAGAAAATCATGATAATTGATCTGTTTAGATTTGGATTTATTTATTATGTATATTTTTAAGTTTTGTCAGCTCTTAAGAAAAAGGTAAAACAGTTGCTGTATTCTTAAGTGAGTGCACTAATTATTCACCTCTTTACTCTTTAATTGACTACATGCAGTGTTCTCACTGGAATGGGGTAGCTGGTGATAACCCTCTCCTTCAGATTCAGTAGTTTTTTTTTTTTTTGTTTTTTTTTTTTCCCCCCCCTGTATCTCAAGAGCTTGCCCTTCACAATCTCAGTTGTCAGTTTTAAGTGCAGCAGATATGAAAATATCTAACAAAATGAACACTTTTTTTTTTTTTTTTTCAGGCTGAAATATTAGGGGGGGAGTTCTTAGTTTTGTGTAAAGATCAGGAACCCAATGTATGAAGGTGCCATATTTTGGCTTGCCAACACTACTCCCTTGGATACCTGTGAATGCCGCTTCCACACTTCTCTGGGGGAGAACCCTGCATGTTTTCTGTGTGTGCGTGTGTATGACTGTGTGACTGTGCAGTGTTTTTTGTTAAGAATGACTTTCTAAAAATAAGGACTCGATTTGCTGTTAAATGCTATTACATTTTATGTATTTTTTTTTCCATTTGAACCTCTCCTAAGGAGATGCTTTAGGTGGAAGATGCTTCAAGAAATAATCCTTATTTACTAGTCCATTTACTGCATGCAGAAGTGTGAACCCATTGTGCCTTTTTTAGGATGCTATTGCAATGAAGGGAAGACTTAAGAGGATGCAAGATCTTTTTAAAGCTTATCTTTAAAGGTGAAGGAGAATGCTATTTGATACGTGTGTGAGGCAGAAAAGTTATGGAGTATTGATTTGAGCTCTATCGTACGTTGATTCTTTCTCCCTGAATTTCGTCTCACTGAGATAGAAGCTACGAAAGGAAATGTGCAAAGACTCCGTGATAACGATACGCTTTGTGGAAAATGTGAAAATAGTTGTTAAAAGCTGAGTGAAAGTCAAAATGTGCTAATCATAAACAGAAAGTTATTTGTACAAATTACTCTAGTTCTGATGCTTTTTTAAATATATTAATATAAAATTAATCTCTGCACAGTGTCAGCAGAAGCCCTATGTGGAGATTATGTTCCTTTTAAACCTTCATTGAAAGTTTTCTCTTGTGGGAGAAAAACATTATGTAATATTTGAAATTATGTTTTATAAAAGACGGTGGATTGCAACAGTGAAATACAGCTGCCTGAACTAAAGCTACGTTTTTGTCAGATTTTTGTAGTTGGTTGAGATTCCTAAAATAAATTGATTTTTTTGATAATTGACAAATGGGCTGTTGTTAACTATTCTCTTTATTTGGTATCGATAGCATATTTAGGAGAGCTTAGCGTGCTAGCCAGCAAGACACTGACTTAATCTCCTAACTTGGCTTCTGCTTGCAGTAAATGGACTGCATTTGTAAAGGGAATTCACATTTTTAGTGTTTTGCAATGAACTTAATCATATTTGTAACCTGTTTTTTGAAGGCTTAACATAAATGAGTCCTGTTTTAGAAATTAAACCAGTGAAATTGCTTAGACCTGTTTTGGGGTGGAAATGATTAAGAGAATTCAGATGTGTAAACAGTTGTATCAAACCATCCAGCCTTTTTTATCAGCTGATGTTAATGGTGAAATACTTTTTGTACCTTGTTGCTGAAAATATTTTTTGCGTTTCAGCACATCAAGTTACAATAAAGTTGTTACTTATGCAGAACCTTTCTGTGGCTTGTGTATTTTTTTTCCCTGTATGTGTGTAAAATGGTTTTGCTCCTCCCTTGAGGAAGAAAGATTCTTGCAGCGCTATGTATCAGCCAAATTTAAAAGATACTGCTGTCCTTTTGGAAATCTTGTTGGGTAGGATCATATTGCCGTCCTGCTGTCATCTCCACTAACTTAGTTATTTTTCCATTTTCACGCTTTCAAGTAAGGAGCTGTGAATAGCTTAGAACCTCTCTACCTGAGAAGTGACTGCCTACATGGAAATAAAATAGGGAGGAGAGTTGATCCTGGGGTGATGAAGGATTTATCCATGAGTCTCATGGTTTCTAAGAGATGCTTTCTCCTTCCTGCCACGGAAAACTCTCCTTTTCTCGTGTCAGTGAGTACAGGTTTGTAATGCCCACATGCAGTGGGAATCTTGCATTTGTTATGGGAGAAATGCTATCAGAGAATAACCTGTATGGGTAACTCATGGAATTTAATATGTTTATAGATATTTTGCAAAAATGCATGGAACAGTTGGCTTGCTGCTCTACGTATTTGAGTGTGGAGGCAGACACTTTAGGAAGCGGAACTGCAGAAAAGGATAATGTCAAGGTAAGTTACTACTGTATAGGAACTGACACAGGCAGTTTCAACAGACACCAATGCCTGTCTCATCAAATCTAGGCTGCTGCTAGAATATGGCACAGCTGACTACAGTGATGATAACTAAGGTGTTTGGGTAACAAGCATGGCTACACAGCTGCTGTTAGCAGTGCTGTCTCGAGTGTCTCAGCACAGAATTTCACCATTTTGTGTGCAGGAACCCACCGAATTCTCTACATTTTCCCAAAACGTATTCTCGAATAGTTACTGCACAATGATTCTGCCTAATTAGCTCAAGCTTCTCGTGAGTTTATGTCAAAAAGCATAATGCATCATCCTTAATGGTTTAATTTATGTCAGTCCCGATTCTTGAAATGACCATTTTACAACTTTTTATAAGGAAATAAAATATTTTATAATGAGGAGATATTAAGCTTAGCCTTCAAAAAAAAAAAAAAAAAAAAATTGTATTTTTATCCTTAGTCTTTCTGAAGGCATGAAATGTAAGATAACAATGTGAGTTGTCTGGGAATCTTGCCTGAGTAGCTGTTTTTATTTAATCAAGATTTCAGGAAGGTTAGCTATGTCCTATGCAGAAGAATATAGCATCTAATATTGTTGTTTTTCTATGTCTTAGAAATACAGGTAGTGTTTAAGCTAGAGTATTGAACAACTATACCTCCTCTACAAATTTGCTTGGCATGGTTATTACATTATATTAGTGATATAACTATTTGCATTATACATAAATTATTTTACACATATCTATTACCATAAGTTCATGATGTTTTTGTTAATTACTGTTAAAATTTTAGCTTTTTAACTGTTCTTCTTTTTCCAAAATTAGTAATTTTACAGGCTACAGTGTCTATTTTGAAGATTTACTCTTTGTTCTCTCAGCTGAAGCTTGAAGAAGCTTCCAGCAGCGGTTGTGGTTGAATGAAGCATTTCAGACCTATGGTGCAAATAACTTCCTTTCTCCACTGCAGCCGTTGCATCTAGGCAAAAAAAAAAAAAAAAAAAAAAAAAAAAAAAAAAAAAACACGACGACAACAAAACCCTCAGCTGTGAGAATTCACAGTGGGCTTTTCAGTGATTGTCAAATACGTTTTCTTTAAAATAGCATATGAAATTGATGTTTTAAGTGTAAAATTGGGTTACTTATAAATCAAATTTTAAATGGTAGAAATTGCTTGTGACTTGACATTGGCAGGGGAGTAATTTTGTGCTGTTTGCTTGGCTTTGTCTTCCGAAGTAACTCCCAAGATTTGTTCTGAGTTTTCAAAGTATTTTGAAGGAGACTAATAGCAGTATGTGGTGATCTTGTAGAGGTAGAAAAGATTTGACTTCCCTTGAAAATATTACCTGACATTAATATTTTTCTCTTGCATTTAGTAGACTGTAGAGCGTAGCCCTATTTTTGCACAGGTACTGTATTTCAATCAAGGGATTGTATATAATAAGTGAAAGTCTGTGCTTTCCTGAACTTATGCATGTTTCATTTGTTGGCAGTGATACTCATGTAGAAAATAAATTGTGCTATGTCAAACTTAGCACCACTGATCAGAATGGAGGCAATTTATGCTGCATTTTAAGCAGTTCTAGTTTTTTGACTTCCCACATCTCTCACTGCATAGATAACTGAGCCATTCCAGTTAATTAAGGTAAATTTTGAAGCATATTCAATAAATTCTAATAGTTTGACTTTTGTAAACTACGGAAGTCTTAAACCTCATATTTTGACCTTCTTGCCAAGTAAATCATTTAAAGATTTCACTTTTAGGTTGGTAACTTTCTGTAGCCTTAAAATTAATTTATGTACATGTAACTTTCTAACCTAATGAAGTTAAAATTATTAAGCCTTCATATTCTAAAGCTACCTGCTACTGAAGCAGGTAGCTAAAACGGCTGCTCCTGATCATCAGCAAAGACTTGCTAGGGTGTTGTGCTCTCCATAGAGCACACACGAGGTGGTGGCGGTGTGTTTGTTTCTTAATGCTACTGAAGTTTTTGCATCTCGTCTCTGTTATAGTTGGATTGTAGCTGCAAAGGGCAGCTGGAGTTGACTGGTGCTATTTGTCCCTTTAAAATGGCTTCTAAGCCATTTGGCAATAGCCATTGCTGTTACTTTCCTTAACACCAGTGTGTCCTTAGCTGGTAAGGAGACAATGCCTGGAACTGTTGCGTGCTTGCTAGCTTTTCTGGGTGAGGTGACGTTGCAAAAGGTAGATACAGAACAACACCGATGTGATTTTAAATGACCATATCTCTTCAAATTAATAAAAATTATCTTGTTTAGTCAAATCACAAATGCTTTATAATAAATAGATCTTCAGCATATTCAATTTCCCTGATTAAAAGAAGAGAGAGACAACTTTTATCTTCTTTTTAACACTGCCTTTAAATAAAAAATATATTATGTCAAATCTGTTAAACGTAAGAGCAGGCTATAAGAAGGGTTAAACTGTATTTTAGGAAAATATGAAGTGCTTTACCAGTAATGCTAGAATAACAAACATCTATGTTTGACAAGCTGACAGACCAGAGAATTGAAACTTAATGAATCTTAATGCTTTCTGTCATGTACTTCAATTTTCTCAAATTATTTCTTCAATTAGTTCTAGTCTTTGTGAAGGAATGACTAATGATAATTAATATATTCTTCTAATTTGCATATTCAGACTTCAGTCTTTCTGAAAAATATAGATTTGTGTATTGAGGGCAAGCCAGGTTTGTTTGGTTTGGCTTTGAGTTGTTGGGGTATTTTGAATTTTCAATTGTGCATAGTTGAACAGGAAGAATGAGTTAGAACGAGTTTAATACACTTTTTCCATGAGAAGTAAATTGGACATAATATATGTCTAAACCCTGATGCAGGACTTAGGCTGTTCTTCACGGACTTTCTTTAGGGCCTCTCTATGGATCCTTGATGTTATCATTCAGTCTTGTCCTGCTCTTAACATGCACCTGAGTGGAGAGCGTCACCCAAATATATTGTGTGAATTTTTGTTTAACATTGGTAGCATGAGCATCTGAA
Organism: Microcambeva ribeirae; assembly: GCA_035222435.1. Taxonomy (NCBI): domain Eukaryota; kingdom Metazoa; phylum Chordata; class Actinopteri; order Siluriformes; family Trichomycteridae; genus Microcambeva; species Microcambeva ribeirae. The sequence continues at coordinate 10,322 of JAYECN010884542.1, read as the reverse complement.
AGCTGCTGCTTGTACAGTTTCTTGTTTGCCGGGGAACGCCAGCTTCCCCTGCTGCTCTGTAAGGTACCGATACCTTTGACTCCAAAGAACAGGTTTGGTTTCTGCCTACTTTGTCTCAACAAATGCCCATCCAAGAGCTCAAACAAGTATTTTCTCAGTAATCAGAAAGAGCAGCAGGATAAAACTTGGTAACAGAATAGCGGGAAATAAAGACTCCTTTTCAAGATATAGAGCTTAATATTTGGCAAAACAATCATCTGAAATGGATTTTGTACAAAGGAGATGTCTTAAAGTTACTAAAGCAGAAAAACACCTACAGGGTCTAATGAGCAGCATGCAAGATGGGACCTTACAAAAACAAAAAAGAGCAGAGCATTACCGAGTTTTAGACAAAGAAAGGCATTGTGCTGCAGCCTGAGAAGTGGTACTAAGTGTTTATAGCCAGGTTTTAATATTGTCAGAATTGATGTTTGGTTTTGGGTCACCAGAATTTTTCTGCATCGAGGAAATATAGGGACAGACAGGTTTAAGATCCAGGAGGCCAAAATGACTGTGTGTCTTCTGCAGAATGCTTGTCCTCTTTCACAGAGGGTGTATTGAAGTTTAAGCTTAAGTTTAAGATCTTTCACAGCTTAAACACAGCAGGGTATAAGACATCTAAGGTCAGGAGATGATAGTTAGACAAAGAGCTGACTCAGCACTTCGTTTAAATGTCTTTGGGAATGGAGTGCTAGATGCAGTGTTAAAGCTGAGATACTAAACTGCCAGTTCGTAGCAAGTATTCAGTGTTTCTTCAAGTTCCTATTTTTCTTTTAAAATGGCAAAGGACAGCGCTGTAGCAATAAAGAACCCGCAACACCGCTCTGCGGAAAGAAAGCCAGTGGCTGGTAACATCAGGTGCTGTTCCTCTGGCTACTCCTACCCCTTTCTCAGCAGCTTGTGCTAAGGGAGCACTGACTTCTCACAAGTGGCCTCCGCTCCGCAGCTTTCCTGCCGCTAGCCCGGGGGACAGATGTTCAGACCTGTGTTCGATTGGAGGGCTGAGGAGCTTGCAAGAGCCAGAAAGAGGCTGCATGCCTGAAATCAGGGTCTCTTTGGACGTCTATGAAAAAAAATCCTGCTTATTTAGACATGTGCTTAATCAAAGAAACAGTGCTTGCAGCCTCAGCTCTCTTTGTCTACAAATATTTTGTGTATCTCTTCCTGGTCACTTGTTTAGGTAAATGTGATGCTTACTGGGGCAGTATGCAATTGCTTCTGTGAATCTTGTGTACAAATGTTAAGCTGAGTACTCGAGCAGAACGCTGAGATTTGCTTCCTGAAATAGCTGACCTGGAAAATGTTAGTGTGGATCCTAGGCAGGGTTGAGATGGGTCCCAAGCAACCAAATTCTACGTTGAGCATGAGGCTGAGCTTCTCGAAGCTAATCTGAATGCCAGGGTGTTGAGGGAGAGGCACCAAGTAGCACAAAAATTCACCTAATATTTTCCAGAAATCCCAGGTGGGCAGACTTGACTGGTGTTAGTGTGTGGGAAAGGATCTTAGGTGATATTTTCCTGCCTTGGATTTTAATAGAGCTTCCTTTATGTGAGTTCCTTTGTTTAGAATTCCATACTGATCCTGACTTTTTCCTTGTGATAAAACCATTGGTATTAGAGGCTATTTATAATGTATTTGGGTAACAATATTCTTTAGTCCTGAATAGCACAGCTGATGTGAAAATTGAAAGTCTAGGTCTAGGTGAGTTTTCTACCCAGTAAATAGCTTAAAATTACTCTTCTATGATAGTGCCCATTCCTTGCTGGCTGCTAGATGATCTCAGCAGCTAGAAAGAGGAATGAAGAGGTAAAAAGTATGAGCCTCTTATGATGTATTTCTGTTAAGAGGAGTTCTCAGCTTAATGTCAAGGAATGCTAAAGATCTAGTTATGAAAAGTTCGTAATTATCTTGTCGAATTTATTCCCCTTGGTATAAAACCAAGTGCATTTCTGAGTTGGGCTTGTTCTGTGTGAATCAAAAACAATCGTTTCTGCATTCTGAATCTATTTGAGTGAGCTATCCTCCTTCCCACTTGTTTGTGGAATTGGACCTGCAAGTTATGCAGGATCCAATTCCTCTGAATAAAGATGTTTACAAGAGGGTGTTGGTCCACGGAGACTAGCAACCTTTGCTTGTGTTTGAACACAAATTATGAAGATGGAAAAAAAACATTCCTGGCATCTGAATGCTTTTCTTGTTTTACTCTTTAAAAACAAAAAGCAAGCAAGAAACTGGACTGTTTCACAAATATTCAGTGTTGCTGAGATCACACCAGTAATAAAAATACGCTACTTAGTGGTATGTAAAGATGCCTATCAGAAGGATTGATGCTACTGGCCTAGTTTTGTAATTTTGTTAGTTCCTCATAAGGCTAAACTTCATGCCGGTGGCAGAAGTGCCTTCCATCCCTGCAGATAAGCAGAATGGAAACATCTCTAAGGGAAATGCCCTTTCCACCGGAGCTGCAGCTCCCCTGCTCCTCCGCTCAAGCTCAGTGTCCCCACACGAGGTTGTCAGAGCTGTTTAGTCAGCAATTTAAAAAGGCTAAGCAGGGGGTAAAGTGAAGGACATCCCTGTTCTGTCCACACCGGTGCTCTTCAGCAGGGCATTAAGAATTAGCAGTTGGGCAGGAAAGAAATGTCTTGGAGCGCAGAGGGCTGCAGCTGTCCTCGTGGCGAGGAGGCGCCTTGTGTCGGTAGCCTTGAGCCGCTTCAGCCTTTGGGCAAGTGTTTTCTCTATTGACATCTTCTCCCAGCCCCTGCTGCCCCTCTCCTGGGTCGCAGCGGCAAAGGGAGAAGGCAAAGAGGAGGAACCTGCCTGCAAAAGGGGTTCTGGCTCTGTGGGGAGCACCGCGGTCCACAGCCCCTTTCGGCCTTGGCATAGGCAGACCCATCCTGACTGCAGTTAGAGATCTGAAGGAAGAATTTGCAGAGAGAGAGTCATTTCTGGTGCTTGCCTAGGAGCTCAGTTTCAATATGATGTTTGTCCTTTTGGATCTCCGCAGGGGGATTTGAGTGAAAACACACAAATGCTTGTATGTTAAAAATGACACTTGCCAAGCTAGTTGAAAAACAGTTTTTCACTTGGTTAAACTGTGGTTACTTTCGTGTTTTTTTTCTTTTCTTTTCTTTTTCTTTCCCCTGTAGAAATACTACCACATTAGCATGCCAGACATGAATTTTACTCTCTTGCTAGCTTTCAGAAGTAATGAACTTACAGAATCTATTTATTAGATTTGACTTCACTTGAAAATCATTAAAGAAACAACTATTTTTTTTTTTTTTGCCTTAAATGGAAGTCGTAAGTGATTGAAAATGTCCTTAAATGAGGAAAATTCTAGGAATAAATCACCTGGAGGGGCTTATGTTTAATAAAGAATGTGAATGTGTGCGAAGTGGAGAAAAGCAGCTTTTAAAGCAGATCTAAAACTTCCCACTTGGAGCTGTTAGCACCCGTTCGTTATTTGTAACACTCGCTAGGGCTTTGTTAAGCCTTTCGTTCAGATCTCGGAGGAGTAAGCCCACACTGATCTGGGCATCTCAGGCTGGGGCTATGCCAGCTTTTAAGATGATTAAAACTGGTCAGACTTCCAATGAACAGTAATTTTGAATGTGTACAACAGTTCTGAAAATCCCAGTGCTTTCAGCAGGTTTCACCAGCTGTAGTCCCCTTCTTCTGGAAATGGTAGATTATATGGAACTAAGCACCTAAAGCATGCACTGGACAGCTCTTAAAATCGCAGCTGCTGAGTTGTTGTGCTGCCTGAAGTGTATGCATGCTTCCTGCAGGCTTCTGAAATCTGCTGCATTTGAAATGGTAAAATATTTTGAATTTTGTGGTTTGGTGGAGCGCGGAGTGTGTGAAGCGTTTACACCTTCTCTGTGAAAAGTACAGTCTGAGCTTTGCTTGTAAATTGACCACCAAAGTGAAACAGTCCTGCGTAGTATAAGAATTAGCTGACCTCACCTGCACGCTGCCGTATTTGCAGGGTTGAAACACAGTTAGTCTTGGGTAGATAGTAGGAATTTACAGTAGAGGCAATGTAATGTCTAGACTAAAGAAGAGAAATACAGATTTGGAACTCTTACGCATTAAGATGTCATCATTGTTCAAGCCAAAGATTGGAATAAAATCCCATAAGTACTAAAAAAAATAAAATAAAATAAAAATTGCCACAGGACCTCTCTTTACCACCCATCTTCTATTATCTACTGTTTGGGATTTTTTGTTTTTATTCAGTACCCTCACAAGGGTACTATTTCCTATGACAGTGGGTCTTTCCATTTCTGGACGTGAGTTCTGTATTGCCTGGAAGCAGTTCAGAGAACTCTTCCCCCGAACACTTTCTGGGTCTGTTCAAGCACTTCCTTTAACATCTGGGAACACAAGCAGTGCATTTTCAACTTTTTTCTGCAAAGACTCTCTTAGCCTATTTCCTTCTTTGCCTCTCTTCCTTTGGTCTGTCTGCTGTAATAGAGCATTTACCACCTGTGGGCAGAATGCTCTGGATAAGGAATCCCTTTCCAAGGCTGGAGAGCGGTGGTCTGCTAAGGGATATTTCCGAACATCTGGCTGAAGAACTGGAAGTAATTTTTTGACACTATTGCTGTTCTTTTAGATGGTCCTTTATCCACCTACTCTTCTGCAGAGTATCCCCAAGTCACTAGGAAAGATTTAGTATTCCGTGATCATCTGGAGAGCCGTTTTTTGTAGAGGACTCTACAGGGAATGGTCTTTAAATTGTGATTTAGCAATTTAAAATTTTAGCAAAATAAGGCCCTGATGGTTCAATTTACTGAATTATCTCTGTGTACATAAACTTGGAAAATAGGTGAGTAAAAGTAGATATGATGGCAGTACAATTTGTTTCCTGAAAGCGTTAGTTTAGTAGTATATTTCTGTTATTACAAACTGCATTAACCAAATACGTGCACTTATTTTGAGTTTCAATATTATGCTTTCATATCCTGCCGTTAGATTAAAATGTCAATCATATTATCCATATTTCATGGCCCTCTGGAAGCCTCGGGGAAGGTACACATGTCTAGTGTTACTTATGTCTCACCAATAATACAACCCTCTGGAAGGAAATCTGTACAAGCCATACAGCAAGATGTCAAATTAATTGGACCAAAATAATGAGTTAGCATCAAATGCTAATTAAATATTGATAAAAATCGTACTTTCAATTATCTTCATTATGGTGCAATATTTTGTGTAGACATAAAATGCTTGGAATATGGGCACATATTATAATTAGTCATGTCATGTATAAAATACTAGTTATTTCTCTCTTTTGAAACCAATTTTGGATGCACTGCAGGCCCATGTACACTGTCTTTGTGATATGGCAGAATAGATTAAATGTCCTTATACTCCCTTTATTTCCTCTTGCATTTAGAAAACCAAGAGGCAACTGTCCTCAACATCATGCTAAGACTATTGTAAGTACAGGTGTTGTTGCTCTTAGCCCTCGTTAGTCTTTTCTCCTGGTTAAAATCTCCATTCCAGTGGTGATTCTGGGGTGAATCTTGACGAGACTTTTGCTGAGGATCTGTAAACTTCTGAGCTAACGTCCTTGCGATTCTCAAGGAAGCACCAATCCCGTCGTGCTGACGGAAGGGTGGCAGCTCTTGACCCAAGTCGTGCCTTTCCCACCGTCTTGTTCTCCTTCGCTGGGTTCCCTTGGCCGTGCTGAGATGGAAACTGCACGGGGTATCCTGCAAGAGCAGGGCCCGCCGCAGCCCCTTGAGGCAGAGGGGGCTGTGGCCGTAGCGCAGCAGAGCAGAAAAACAAATCCCAAAGAGTGGGGAAGCTTAGGAATTTCAGCAGAAGCTGAGCTGAACCACAGGGAAGCCATGGGGTAAGGTGTAAATCAAGATATTCCGCCATCAGGAGGATGGGAAAGGCAGGGCCCTCTCCTCTCTGTGTGGTTTAGTCATGGGCAAAACCTCATAAGACTAAGAAATGTGAGGACGGTGTCTTGGCGAGGACTTTGTTGCTCAAAATCTAAGTTCTAGGACTTTGTGTTACCAGGAATTTACTGCCTTGAAACTCAGGCTAACTGGACAACAAGAGTCCTAGGAATAATCCTACCAGGGTATTTTCATACAAATTGGCCTTTTGGGAAAATGGGCACACTTAAACTCATAAATCAAACACCAAACTAATGCTTGCAAGAATGTTATTCCCAAATTAGGAAGAATTTTTACATGGAAGGAGTGGTCAAGCATTGGAACAGGCTGCCCAAGGAAGTGCTGGAGTCCCCGTCCCTGGCCCCCGGTGAACAGAGAGCACACGCGAGGTGTTGTAGAACAGGGAGAGTACAGGACAAGTTAGGTAAGCTGTTTTTTCCAGACCGGGATGGAGAAGTCTTCTGCTTCCCATCTGTGAATAAGGCAGCGTTAAAGTCTGTGCTGGTCGGAACGCTGAGTTGCTCCAAGGCTGCGCCGCGTTCCCTCTGCCGTAGCGCGCGTCCTTGGCAGCGGTGGGTGCTGGGGGCGCCCGCAGCAGGACCACGCGCTGCACCCGTGTGTGTCAACGCCTTCGTCTGCGGGACGCGCGCAGCTCCCAGCCGCAGAGGCGTCACCGGCTGCTCCGCGGAGCCCTGAGCGCTTGAGAGCAGAGGCAGGGAGGCATCGCGCAGTAACGAGTTTCGCTCCCTCTCCTGAGATGGAAGGTATAGCCTTAATATCCAAGTATAAACTGTTCTTAAAAGATAACTGATTGTGTTATTTGCTCTGGAATATACATGAATCCAGTGAGATGCATTTGAAAATTGCTAACGGTGAAGCATGGCAGAGCAAAAGGAGCTTTTCAGCTGAGGAAGAGACAATACCCGCCAGAGCAGAACCGCGGCGCCAGCTGCTGAGAGGGTAATTCAACGCTCATAATGATTTTCCACTTCACTATAACACTATCACTTTGGATGTATCCCTCATCTAAAGTACAAAGTTTCCCCAGACTATAAGAATAGAATCTCTCCACATCCTGAATGTGTGAAATTAATGACTGAATATTATGCTGAGAGTCATTTAATTAAAAACGCTTTCATTAATAATACAGTTGGAGAGTGTATGTGTGTTATGTAATTAAAGATAGTACATCAGTAAATGATACTATGCAAAACCAATTCAAAAAATTCAAATGAGGTAGTGTAACATTAGGAACTTAATTCAAGTGGGAATAAAAGTCAGAGTGAAATAAGCTTGGGTTTTTTTTGGAAGCTTCAGTTAATCTGCTTTGGGAAACACAATTTGACACTTGTGCATTAAATAATGGGCTCTGTTTGTTTTAAGGATATGTTATGTACCGATGATTTTTCCTGTCCCTTTTGCCAAGTGAAATGACTGCTTTCCCTTATGTCTTGACACCCTCACGAGTCTGGATGACCGAAGTACTTGGCCTGCCCTGTATATTATTCTTTTGCGGTGCCGATTTTACTTCGGGTGGTCAGTTGTGCTTGGCTGTGGCAGACCCGGTGGGCTCTGGTGTTTATGGTATACTTGCTTTACGAACAAAAGCAAATAAAGAGAAGGAGAGGACATTGGCTGAGGAGAGGGATCCCCTCTGTGGCATCGTCTCTAGGAAGCTCAGGTGAGCAGCCCCCTTGGTTTCTCTGTGCTTTAGCTAATCCAAATCTTCAATGATTGAAGTCAGAAATGCCGCAGTTAAGTAGTCTTATGTCAGATATATTTAATTCCAATCCACTTCTCAAGTACTATATTAAACAGGCTTGCTTGTCATCTTAAATGTAGCATCTTGAAATATCGGAATCCTTTAGTTTACCTCCTAGGAAGTCTGTGTCGGCGCTCTGCAGTGGGATCCTGGGTTAGCAGAGCCGCTCAGCTCCCCTGCCGCTGCTGCCTGGGCTTGCGAAACACCCGGCGTCACAAAAAGTCTTGGCAGACGAGCGCGGGCACTATTGGTTTAAAACAGGGCAAAGCCCCCTCACTTGTTGCTTCCCATACTATGCTGAAGTGTTCATATGCGTTCGCAAATGTTTAAGTTAAAATCAGCTTGAAAAATTTTGAAAACCTTGACTTACTTTTGAGCAGGCCTCAAAAAGTAACGTGAAAGGCGGTTGTTAGGCAGGTCACTAGAGCAGGTAAAGCTGCTGCTGCCGCGTGCCAGGGCAGGTCCCCAGAGCTCGGCCCTGGGCGCCGGGGGTGCTCCCGCCCGTGGCTGGTGCCCGGGACGCTCGCCCGAGCTGCGGGATGCCGCCCCGCGGGGGCCGGGGACCCTCCGCTCAGGGCCGCCCCGTGGCAACGCGGGGCGGCTGCCACCGCCTCCCTGACGCCCGCTGCAGGGAGCTGTGACCCGCCTGCTCGGAGCGCCCTGGGATCGAGCCCTGCGCAGAGCTGGGGCCCCCAGATTCCTCAGGCTAAACAGGGATGCTGGAAGATCTAAGCAAACCACCTGATGGCGTCAGGGGCTCTTTTTGAGCCATTTTTTTTTTTTTTTCAACTCTTCTTTTCAACCTCAGCACCTCGTATTTCACCGTGCTCTTCCTTGCCGATTTGGAACCAATTATAATGTATCACCTTTCAGGAAGGTCACCAGCTTATCTGGAGCTGTAAAGACAAGGGAGCTGAGCTGCGCCTTGGCTGCGTAATGATGAAGGAGCCACGTGCTGTGTGGGAATGCGGCGGGAGAATAGGAGAACTGGATTTGCATTGGAGGTGGCTACGATGTAAAGCTGCCGGAAGGGGCGCGCAGGGTGATGACCGAAGGTGGCGAGGGCCACGTCTCGCATCAGGCTGCTGTCACTCGTTCCCCACGTCCCAAGAGAGCTGAAGGGAGAGATGCCGGGAGAATCGCGGAAATGTTCTGGAAGCGGCAGCCGCCGAGCAGCCCTTAATTGCCACCGCGCCGGCTGCATCCCAGGGCGCGGGAGCCCCTCGGAGCCTCCCAAGGATCCGCGAACGGCCGCGCGGAGGCCCAGGGCCCCAATGCCCCGGGGCCCCAATGCCCCAGGTCTCGAGTCCCGCGAGTGGCTCCGTTGCCCTTTTGCTGGCTGCTCTCGGATGGCCACGAGCGACGTGCAGGGACAGAGGAGGCGGCGCAGAGATGGCGGGGGCGGCCGGTGCTGCTCGAGTCCCTGCGTGGCTTTCAGCAAGGCTGAGTTTCGGCACCCCTGGCCCCGCCGCGGGACTCGCACCGGACGTACCTTGGTCATCGCAGGAGCCTGCGGCTGGCGGGAGCTTCCCTGTAAAAGACAGGGAGGATCGGGGAAAACATCAACTGTTTGGGTTTTTGTTTGTTTTTCTCTTCCTGTTCTGCCTCGTAGAGAGGCAAAAGCAGAGGCCACTGATAAAAACTACTGTTCTTTTGAGCCAGGGGGCTGTTTCCTCAGTGCCGGGGCGCAGGGTGCTGATACTCCTTTAAAAGTCTCATTTTAGAGTCTCGCTGATGACAAGGGAGGTAGACTTGGCTGTGGGGGTTGTTTTTTTTTTTTAATTTTTGTTTTGTTTTGTTTTTCCGAATAATCTGTTTTCCCATGAACTTAATTGTTTCTTAATTGGGCTGCAGCTGCTGCTAGACTTGTGCAGGGTTTGTGACTGAATTATGTTTTTGCCTTCAGAAGTGGGTCTAGATGAGCGGGGCCCTTCCTTCCGAGCGCCAACAGCTGGAGGCTCTGACAAAAAAAAAAAAAAAAAAAAGAGGCATTTTGGGCAGGAAAAGCTGTGCAATTTAGGAGATAACTGCGGTTTCTGCAGACAGATGCAGGGATGGCACGAGCGTATAATTCCCTGCTGGGTGACACTATGTTAGACACGTCGATTTATTTGCTAGCGCTGCTGCGCGGGCAGGAAAGCCCCGGTGGGCGCGTGGGAAGCGTTCGCGGGGCCCCACGTGGGGACGGCGCCCGCAGCCACAACCTCCCCTCGGCCGCCGCCTCCCGCGGAGCTGCTCCGTGTCTAGGACTTGTGTCTGTCTTTCTCGCTTTGCATTCGTGAATGCGGACAGAGGAAATTTAGAATCATGACTCTGCTCTAAATAAAACATTATTCAGATCGTGCTGGTCAACAGCGCATAAAATAAACAGCAAATCCTGATGTCCTTGAATTAGACACAATCAAAAACAAAAAAAAACCCCCAAACCTAAACTTTTCCACCAGACTTGCACCACCCACCTTCTCCTTGTTGCTGCAAAAGCCCCTCCAGGGGCACCAGGGCTGTTTTGGGGGTGTTTTTTCAGCTTTAATTAGCCCGTTGCACCAGTGGTCTACAAGCTGAAGCAGCACCTCAGGATCCAATGAGGAATTTTCGAGGAGGGAAAA
>JAYECN010884541.1:47265-95311 GCA_035222435.1 Microcambeva ribeirae | reverse complement strand
CCTGTGTGTGCAGGGGGGTTGGACTAGATGATCTCTAGAGGTCCCTTCCAACCCTAAGCATTCTATGATTCTATGATCTGGCCTTTTAGAAGGAGGCACATGGCAGAGAAAGCTGGAGTGGGTGATTCACTGGCTCTTGGCCCACCCAGGCAGCTGTGACCGGGCCCAATTGTTACCTTACGGATGCTCAAATAAGAGCCATGTGTAAGCATAGAGGGTTACCCAGAGGAGGGGAAAAGGCAGCACACAGGCAAATGAGATCAATATGTTCACTGTGTATCATGAAGATCTACAGCTGAGTTAGATTTGCACAGGTCCACTGGTGTAGCTTATGGTGATGGGGAGAGGCTGAAGCAGGGCTGATGCTGGCAGTGTTGTGTTCACTACCCAGACTAGTTAGAGTTGGCTCAGGATCTGTGAGTTAGACTCTAGTCTACCACTTTCCCCTGCACTGAAGAGGAAACTGAATAATCTTGAATCTTCCTTCTGTTTTTTTTTAACTGATTAGCTCAGAGCTGCTACCTGGAAGGCTGTTGGGGCAGTAGATGTATACATGATACTTTTCAGGCTCTGATGGGACTTCTGATGTCTGAATGGACTTTGTATCAAGGCATTCAAATCATCCCCAAATCTGAGCTGTTGAGAATCCAGTTCTTACTCATTTGTACCCAGTATCTATGAAAAGTGAGTTTATGCTTTGCAAATGTTTGCTTGCTTGATTATCCTGTCAATGTAGGGAGACCACCAGGACTGCTAGGGCTTGGACCTAGCAATCCTGGTTCTTTTGTAGGCAAAGCTTTTGAGCTCTCAGTATATGATGTCTCCTTAAAATAAAGCGTAGGGGAGAAGTGTGAAAAATTAAATTGGTTTGTGTGGCTGAGACTGACAGGAAATGTAGCTGCTTGGTAAAGCATGTTGTCTTGCTCCTTTTGGACACTGCAGGAGAAGACCTAGCCAAACAAACAGCTTCGGGAAGCCAGAAGCACTTTCAAGCTGACAAAAAGAGCAATATTTGGAAAAAATGAGTAGTTTATATGCGGAGTGAGGCAGTGTGCCCTGCCACCTCGAGAAGAATGCAGGCATCTCCCAAACAATTTGTGTGTTTATACAAAAGCCACCCAGAGATGTGAGTGATTTTGTGGCTTTGGCTTTTCTTATGGAATGTGCCCCTTTTCAAAGCAAAAGGGTTTCAAAGCATTCTTGGAGATAAAGGCTTGTGGGCTTTGAAGCAGATACTGCAATTGGGACCATATTTATGGAAAAGTAAACAGTGGGGATGGGAGCTCAAGAGCTTCTCTTACTGCTGGTGTCTCAAGCTGCAGTGCAGCAACAAGTCTTCTGCCTCAGTTATGGTCCAACTTAGCAATCACAGGGCTTCTTTTTAGAAGCAAAAGCTGGTGGTGAGTGTGGCTCGCTACTGTTTGCAGCTACCAAAGTGGTTGCTCATGTGGTTCCTACGCATCGCTCGGCACCTGCCCCAGTGCTTTGGGATGCTTGGGATGTAACTCTGCAGGTTCAAGTGCAGGGCTTCTCTCTTGACTGTTGTTTAGAAGCTGCATTGCAGCAGCAATTACTGTGTCAAGTAAAATGCTAAAGATGCAGAGCAGGGAACCCTTGGAAGGGGCAGATGGCTGAGGTGCTGTGGCAGGGACAAAGCTGGCATCCTGGTTTCAGGAATCCTCATGCCATAGTGCCGGCAGCATGGCTCTCCTTGCCTTGCTTGGCTTTCAGCACAGCAGTGAGAAGGCCCTCTGCTTGCAAGGTGAAGTCTCCCCTTGCCTCGCTGCGCTGGGGCGCCCCAGCCACAGTTCTGTCTGAATGCACCTGAGCAACAATTTCCACCTCTCTTGAAGTACTTAGCACAGTGCACCACTTTGATAGGCAAAGGGCAGTGCCCTCTAATGAGCTCTTTCTGCAAGCACCATTTGTTTGCCTTGAGTTTCAAGTGGATGTGTATTGTCCAGCTTGTGGCTCTGCTTGCTCTCATCCTGGAAAGCAGGGAGGCAGTGTTTAGTGTTGTGCTTCTCCTCAGTGGGGAGACAAACTTCCCCCAGGTCCCCAGAAAGTAGCTCCGCTCTAAGTGGCACTCCAGCGTAGGGGGCAAAGAGCAGGCAAGGGGTTGAGGGCTCAAGTGCAGGCTTGGATGAAACTTCCCCTTCCCTTATTTCATGAAAGGAACAGCAAAAGTTAAATGATGTGCAACTCCCTGAGGGAATAGAATTTAATTATATAAAATGACTGCCAAAAAATCTTAAAATAAGTAATACCATTACTTGCAGTTTAAGTGCTATCAAAGATAGAAAGAGAGGAGAATTTATAATCCAGAAGAGAAGAGCTGAATTCAGGGGGCTGTGTTTTATTCAAGGTACTGAACCAAGCTGATTCTGAAAAGCACATATTTTACAGTTTCAATTAGTCCAGATTACTTTCTAGGCTACCAGGCAGTAATTATTACTGTGAGAAAGCTTTGCAGGTTTTCTCATTTGCATGGTATGTACTGAATGAAATACAATAATAAACTGTAATGAAATGAAGTTGGGTCTTTAGAGTGCAGCCTCTTGCAACAGACAGGAGGTTCAAGAAGACATTGTTGAAAATTAGCAGTACGCAAGTTTTGTAAATGTATCATCAGGCAAATGAATCAAGCGTTTATAAGCACAAGGGAGAGAGCATTTTCCCAATGCCTCTCGTTAGAGGTGTGGTTGCAGTCAGTGCTGGTGCGGGATCCCTGCAGCGCTGGGGAGGATACCCAGCGGAGGGCAGAGGGAGCTGGGCTTGGGATCCTTGTGCCTGACCTCAGGCGCTGATCGAGGCATCTGCGCTGCACTGCAGTGGCCCCGGTGCCTGTCGGGGCTCACCCGCCCCACAAGGAGAGCGGGAATATCCTCAGCCTGCCTCCCTGCTGTGCTTCTTGCCCTGCTGGCTGCAGCTCTGCTGGGGTGGGCAGTGTTTGTAAGGCCAGGCCACATCTCCCAGTGCGGGCGCCTTGAGGAGGCTGCCCAGATGTGGCCAGCTGTGCTCTGCCCTATTAAGCCTTCCAACCAGACCAGTGCTAGGAGCACAGCTGGGAGATGCTCTTAGGGATTAACATAATTTCAAAAACATTTTTTCTGTTTTTTTAGGGCAGCCTGATTTTTTTCTGTATTTGCTCAGTTAAAATGGAAAAGACTATTTACCAGCTGCATGCCTTGCATAAATGGTGTTTACTGCTGCTTTAGCATGTGCCGCTTTCCAGCTGTGCAAATGCAGAGATCAAGATTGAAATCAAACCTATAGTCCAACTTGTGGAAGGCTCAAGCTTCCTTAGAGGAGGCAAGGAGTGTGAAGCTTCTGCCCTTGGGTACAGAGAAATGCATTTTAAGGGAGAAGATGAAAGGGGAAACAATCCTTTTCGGTAGTTTTGGAGGCCCTTTATAAGCTTTTTGCCTTTGGAACTATCTTCATCATTTCCCCTTGCATAATCAGTGTTGAGGTGAGTTTAACAGGCTCATGCTGTTATTTTTCAGTGAATTCATAATGCTATATATATTGCAGAAGGCTAATTTTTCATTTTCATACATGAGGAGGATTCCAGGCACAAGTGCCCAGCAAGTAGTGGGAGCATTTCTGCTGTAATCTGTTAGCATTGCCATCAGTGGAAGAGTTAGAATCTACTGCTCAGGCAAGAAGGGGGCTGCCACTTCATGTGTTCTTCTCTGCAAAAGACTCTGAGCCCTTTGAAAGGAAGGAAATAGGAGGATATAAACTTTTATTTATTTTACTACTACCATGATCATTGAGGGTGGGAAATGATTTAAGCAAAACTGCCAGAGGAAAGTGATCTCTTGAAGCTGCCACTTCAATCCTGGATGCCTTACAGGCAGATCTGCTCCAGTCCAATGCAATTTGGCAGGCTCAATAAAGAAGCAACTGGAAAGAATTATTCACCCTATGTTAGATGGGAGGTCAGTTTAAATGATCTGATAGTCCCTTTTGGCCTCAAAATTGCTGACTTGTGTTCATAAAGCCCAGAGCAGCAGTGGACAAGCACACAAACAGCTGCAATTTAAATGCAGTATTTAGGGATGCTTTCAGCAGACTAGGTTGAATTCCTCTATTTCCATTGGTATGACCTTACTCTTTGCAAGTGCAGTTTGACACATCTGGCACTGATGTGGCCAAGGCAAAGCTCAGTTCTGGGTATGTAGGTTCCTAGCCAGGAAAAATGTAAGGGCTTTCATTTGCAGTGAGTTTTGTGCTTTCTGTGGGGCACCATGATCTAATTCATTTTCTATGACAAAAATAACAGGAATATAAATTGCAAATATAAATTCTGCCCCTTTTCCCAGGCATCCTAATGAGCAGTTGGAATTAACTCACAGCAGAGTGTGTGGGGAAAATATATATTATGTGTGTATTAAGGAAAACACAGTCTAAGCAGCTAGGAAAGCTCAGAAATGAGGGAGCTGAGGCCCATCTGTCACATCAGTCTCAATAAGTAGCTGGATGGATACAGCCTGGCTATGATCTTATGAAGAAAGAGAATGTGTTTTTTACTTGGCATGAGGGGAAAGGCTGAAGGATGAGGTTCTCCTGATCATGCCTATTGTGCCACAGTGTTGGAAGTTGCCCAGCTGTACCCGCTCACGCTGTGTTTGGCAGAGCCCTGATAAGGGTGCCCATGCTCATGGGCTTCAGCATGTGTATAGGCTTAAGCAAACAAGCAGTGTTGAGAGACAGGTCCAGGCTGGAGCTCGATAAGGTTAGGGACAGAGCCTGGATGGCTATGATTCAAAGATTGGACAATTATTTAATGTGACAGGAGTGGGGAAAAAAGTGCTTTTAATGACCATGCTTGTAATGGGGAACAAATGGGTATTTCTACCCAGCTCAGTGAAGCTACCACTAAAAATGTTTCTTCTTTTACACTAGTTTAGGGGGAAAGGAACAGTCTCTGAGCTCAGGTTTCTAGACTCCTTTGAATGTTGGAAATTCTTGATTTTTTTGTTTAAAAAAATTAAATTGCACTTTGAGTAGCTGCTATTTCAGAGAACATCTTCTAAACACAGACTTAAAATACCTTCCAAAGAGAAAGATGTACCTGCCTGTTTGTCTGGCAGGTACCACAATGTGGTTGCAGTTCAGAGCTGGTGTTTTGGGCACTGCCAAAGCAAATGCTCAACCTTCAGCTGCCCTCTGTGCCATTTTAGCAGTGTGCCCACCTAGTCCTGCCATTGCTCTGTGCAGTATCCCCCACTCTTAGCAAAAATTGAGGAATTACCCCGGATCTTGGAGCTGCAGTGGCGTTTTGGGTCTCAGGGCTGTGCTGTAGGCTCTGCTGTGCCCACCTAGCCTCTCGCGAGGAAGGGCATGTGCTCTTGCAGCATGGCCTTTCCTGCTTCTTGGCAGTCTCGAGGTAGGGTTGCTCTGTTGGTGCACAGAGCTGAGGAGGAAAGCTCCCTGTGGGGGATGGAGGTTGCAAAATCTCCTCACTGTGAGCAGAATGAAAGGACAAGAGCTTGGCCCATCTTGCGGTACGGGGCCTGTGCTGCTGCCCTCCTGGGATACCTGATCAAAATGCTGGCCAAACATTAGGTGATTAAAATAACAAGCAAGGAGGTGGTGTTTAGCTTAAAATATATTCTAAAACACCTAGAAGGAGAAAAAACCTGAAAGCTAACTACGTGGAGGAAGGAACAAAACTAAATGAAACAATTTGCCTACATCAAAATAAAATTGCATTTGATTTGAATAAATTCCATCAAATTCCTATGGAAAGTGTTGGAAATTAAATGCTTTTATTTCAATAACTTTCTATTTTTTTTCCTGGAGAAACTTTGCCTGAATAATGAGATATTAGCTCATATTAGCTTAAAAAAAACAGGTTTACAAATAACAGCAAGAATTGTGGCTGAAAAGCTCCTCTGGTGCTTCCTGATTTTTGCTGTGCTTAGGCGCTTTTGTTTTTCTCTAATACCAATCCATAAAACTGATTAGGACTTCGGGCTTGGAAGCTGCCATTCAGCTGAGGTATCCATTGTAAAATTCCAATTTTATTGTTTTTAAATTCCCTGCTTGTTGTTTCCTTTCAAATGTGTCGGTTGCCTGTGACCAAATGGCAAATGTGC
Organism: Microcambeva ribeirae; assembly: GCA_035222435.1. Taxonomy (NCBI): domain Eukaryota; kingdom Metazoa; phylum Chordata; class Actinopteri; order Siluriformes; family Trichomycteridae; genus Microcambeva; species Microcambeva ribeirae. The sequence goes on along the minus strand of JAYECN010884541.1, from coordinate 89,204 downwards.
ACGAGGCCCTGCAGCCGAGCTTCCCACATGTGTGACAAGGTTATCAGCCCATGCTTGTGGCAGTGATGGCTGCCAGAACAATCCTATCTGCTCTCATGGTGTCTTGGGCTGCCTGCTGGTGTGAAGAGCTGCTGCTCTTCTCTGAGTAAATGTGATAACTCTGGGTGGAGTATTAATAACAAAGTGCTCTGTGTCTTGCACTTGCGCATGGCTTTATCAGCCTCTCTGCAGTGATGCTTTTCCTGGCTCTGAGCGTCATGACTTAATAGTTGAGAAAATCCTGCATGGAAGGTGTGTCTGCTTCCTTGGCAGTCTGGCTCAGTCCTATAACAGTGCACAAAAAAAAGAAATTACACAAGGGCTACATTATCCTTTAGTAAAAATGTTTGGTAAGCCACCTTTGGAGTGGTGACTCCACTTGCTTCACAAGGAACTCTGGTGGTTTCTATCAGTTGCTTTTTCTCCAGTGTTTCCCATTGGATTTTAATCTCAAAACAAAATCTTGGAGAATAAGGTAATATTTTAACTTTCATGGGACAGATATGCTGCTGGCAACCTGGCCAGTGATGTGACTCTAGTCCTGCTGTCCTTGCGTTTTGTTTGCCAGACTGACCTGAACTTGCAAGTAGTTTTGATTCTCCAGAACTCAGTCATTTGGGCAGAAGCTCCCTTTGCTGAATGAAAATGAATTGCCCAGTAATACCAGCCATGCATTTTTAGGTTCACACTGCAGCAGCAGTCTGCAGCTTGTGTTCACCAGGCAGTATTGCCCTGCTGTGAAGGCCTTACTGGTGAGCGAAGCTAATGAAGCTGTCTATGAAATGAAAGCAGCAGGGAGCAGATAATTGATCCTCATCATTGCGCTACTGTGCAGCTGGCAGCATGTCAAAAAAGCTCTTCCAACATTTGCCCAGGAACGTGGCTGCTGCCAGCAGCAGCAGCTTTCCAGGCCCACTGGGGCCAAGCCTGAGCTGCAGCTGGTTGCTGGCTCCCAGGTAGCTGCGCAGAGCCAGTGGCCATGAGTGCTGCTGCTGGCCCCTTCCCGGCCAGGGCCAAAGGCCACGCAGTGCCAGGGCCTGCAGGTTCAGCCTGCAGCTTTTCTCTTATGTGGTACCAGTCAGAGGAGGCTTCTTGGCAAGCGAGGTGCTAGCAGCCACTCAGCTCTGAGCAAGTCTTTGGCCCTTTTCTTGCTTGCCCTTGATGCAGGGGACAAAGGAGCCAGCTGGGGACAAGAGAGCGGGTAGCTGCTCTGTGGTATTATGGTGGGTAGAGCTATTCTAATTTTAGCCCGCTGAAAGTCAACTGCCTTGTAATTAAGGCTTTGAGCTATTCCTTCTTTGCCCTTCCTTCTTGAGGTTGTGTTTACCAGGAGAAAAATAACTAAAGAGCATTCCCAGGATTGAACCTAAGAAAGTGTAGCCTCAGAAAATGGTGGGTTTAGAATGGCTGTGGTCCTGAAACTGTTTCCAAAGCTCTTGTTTTTAGACATTTAAGGACAGAAGTATGAGTAAGTACAAACAATGGTAATAGTTACATGGTCCCACTGCATTGCTTAGAGTTTGACAAATATATCCGCCCTCTGGCTCACCCTGAGATCCTTGAGGCTTTTGCAAATGAGGCTTCAGCTGCTTATGCCTGACTTAGAACTTGCTCCATGCCCTGGTTAGTGCTTCCTGGCGAGAGGGGCAGCTGCTGCTGTGCGCAGGCTGCTCAGCGCACGAGGTCGGGAGCCGCCTCCTGGCCCCTTTCCCCCGAGGGGTCTGTGTGAATCCCACTGTGTTAGTGGTGACCCAAGGAATTGCTGCAGCCTTGTAGCTTTTACCACTGCTTCTCTCCCCTGCAAGCCAAGCTAGATATGAGAATCCAAAGGGTCTCAAGGGATCCTAGTTCCAGCTTCTAGGTGGCAGTGAATGGAGAAGAGCTTTTCATGCAGGACCTCTGTACTTGGAGTTGCTCAGTCCAGGGACTGAGCAGCAGACAAGGGTCTTCTGATGGATAAAAGGCAGTAGAAAAGGGCAAATGCTGCTTCTGTGCCCAGCAGGAATACAGCAAGAGGCTTAGCAGTGGCACCTGGGATTTATGCCAGATGTCGGGGAAAGGCCTTACCCAAGCCAGAGCAAAGCCCTGGGATGAGTTGCTTTGCTGGGAAATGTGAGTGGACAGGTTAAAGATGATCCACTTGCAATTCGCTTGGTGTTTGCACTGGGAGGAGGGAGGTGAGCGGCCAGCTGTGTTCCGTGCTCTGCCTGTGGCCTTGGCTGTGTCTGCATGGGTGCCGGAGCGTACAGGCGCTCTGCAGCCCAGGAAGTCAAAGGGCTCTGTAAAGTAGGCTAAAAGTGAAATCATGTAGTAGCTAAAGGTAAGTGTGTCCTGCAGCCTTAAGTTTAACCTATGGGAACACATTTTCTGTCATGAGTAATAATTTATTGCTGTAAATTAGCAAAATAGATGATTAATTGCCTTGCATTAGCACTGCATTCTCCAGTGAAATTAACACTTCAGCCATGGAGCAAAAACGTATTTCATCTCTTATTCCAAACCTGAAAACAGTAGCACCTTCTTATCTACTAATCAAGCCCCACATTAATCAGGATAACACACACTAATTGTGATTACAGTTAGAAATCAATTAATGCTCACCTTAAAATAAAGTATAGAGAGGGAAGCAATTAAGGTAATAGAGCCAGAGCATTCAAATGAGGCAAATATTATTATATTTGACAATACCCAGAGCACATTCTTCATACTTGGGTATCCTTAAAATCTTCCAGAAACTGTTGGGGAGAGGCTGAGTTGGGTCCTATTTTTCCTCCTTAAAGCCAGGTGTGTCTTGGGCTGGTGTTTGGGGCCAAGCAGGGCTTTGGTAGAAGCACTTGTCTCGCTCTGGAAGTGCGAGCCCAGAAACTGGGGCAGGTGCTGCCCAAAGGGCCTCTCCTTTCCCAAGGCTTCTCTGGAGCACCTCTCCTGGGTGTCTGAGGCTGGGCCTGAGGCTTGTTGCGCAGCCACCTGGGGCGAGGCAGCAGCCCAAAGCCAGGCTATGGAGAGCCCGCGGCTCCTGCGCCGTGCTTGTAGGAGTGGGTGCTCTGTGCATGCTGCTCTTAGTTGCAGCTTGGGCCTCTTGGCAAACAGCCCTGCCTGTGGTCTCTGCAGCATCACCTCGAGCTTTGTCTTGCTTTGTTGCAGAACAGACCTAGTGGTTGTCCTTTCACTTCCTTATTTCAAAACTGTGGTACTGCTTCCAGGAAAAAAAAAAGTCCCTGTAATGTCAGGATAGAAACAGCCCTCAGCTGCTGAGGGATTAGCCTGTACAGCCCTTAGTTTGATGTGTTTTTTTTTTTCTCCACTGATCTCAGGAACTGGTTCCATATCTGGCATTTTGCTTCTCTGGTCAGTGCTTTTGCCTGCTGACTTCTGCAGCCTGATTAATGTTCTGATTGTCCAGGCTCAAAATTCAGTTGAATCCTTCAGTTTGATGTAAACATTTGCAGCATGGAAGGAGAGGGGCTGGCAATGAGCTGTCAGTAACATGAGCTTCATGTCTTCACGCCAGGCTCAGATAGATGTTTATACATGTCACAACCACTGCATAACTGGGCAGAGCTGGTGATCTCCCCTGGGAAGTGGTTCTGGGCTGCAGCATAGGGCTTTGCAGATCGGAGAGGTGCTTTGGCAGAGAGGATGGAGGCTGGTGTGTTGCTAATGGGAAACTAAAGCTAAGGATCCAGCTTTATCTGCCCAAGGGCTGCTCCCTTAGGGATGGTAGAGCTGGCTCTCTTGTTTGCAGGTTTAGATCTGATGAGCAAACTTAGTTTTGTTTTTTTACCTAATTTATTTCAAATAGTACTTGCTCAAGTTAGGACTGCTGTTGCATGGATAATTTCCCTGAAGGAAACTGCTGCCTTAAGCCTCTGAGAAGTAAAGATTGCCTCAGCAGCAGAGCCTGTGCTCTGCATTCCCAGCCAAGAAACCAGATGGAGGTAGCTGTAATCAGGTCACAGAAGAAAAGGGTAGCTGAAAGGCTTGGAGGCAAGAACTGGGAAAGGCTATCACACCTATTTTTGATCTTTAAAGAGAAAAGATTAATGTAGAGCTTCTGGTGTATGCAAGGAAAAAAGTCTGTTTGAAAACAAAGCAGGGGGCCCAGTTCTGCCTGTTCTTTGTCAGTAACTGCACTAATGAAAGAATGTAAGTGGCTCCTGAGTAAGTGCTGACCCCAGCTTTGAGACAAATGCTTCCAGATGCTTTCAAAACTTCCAACCAAGCTTTGAAAAAAGGAAGAAATGCTCTGGATGCTACAGAGGCAGGTGTAAATTCAGTATCTAGTGTGATTGATGAAGAAGGCCAAAAGGTATGTTGATGTGAAAAACTATTGCTGACTCACTGTAAGAATCATTGACATGTTATTACCTCAGCCCTGATTATAAAAATGTAGTCTTTCAATGTTTAAATGTTAAAATTCTGTAAAGCATTCATTCTAGCCAAGTTGTGAGTTGAGTAATATGCTTTCAGATTGAAAGCTATCAGTCTTTTCTAGGATATTTGTAAATCAAAACATTTGAGTAGTTAGATTTTCAGGAATGTTATTGGTATTTTGCATGCTCAGTTTTAACTGGTGCCAGCTGCTATATGAGGCCATTGATGGCAGTGTGGTACAAGATGGAGCTGCAAGTTGGAGCTCTAGTGATGGGGCAATGAGAAGAGGCTGGGATGTCTGCAGGAGGGACAACTACGGTACAGTTGTACAGTGGGGCAAAGGCTGCTGTTGCAGGTGCATTTCCTGGGCTATGTGAACATGTTTTTTCACTACCTTGCGGAGGTCGTCTTCCTAGGAGAGCAGGCTCTGTTCTCAGCAGTTGCTAGGCTGGTACTTTTGTGTCATTGCAGAAGAGACCATCTCATCATCTCATCCCCTTCCGGGAAGGGAAAGAGGAGCAGAACATAGAATATGAAGTGCATTTTTTAATTAAAACACACCCAAAAGCAAAAATGGTTTTTATTTGTACATAAAAGGGCTTTTAGTGTTTAAAGCTGTGGGGGTGGTAAAAGTAATGCTTTAAGAAAGCAATTAACATTTGACAAGATAAGGAGATGTACAGTTTTCATGGCAATGATGAGAGTTTGTGGAGGTTGTCTGATAGCACCACCTGCTCTAGAGACTTGTCCTACTTGTGCAGACTGGGGAAGCCTAGTTTGCAAGGCTGAATTGAATGAGATGCCTGGACAGTATGGGAACTGTCTCTCTAAAAGCTGAGCATCCAGGGCTCAGCTGTTAGAAGGGACAGAGCCTCCATCCAGTTCTTGAGCTGTGTGATCTTGCATTGACTGGCCTCTTTACAGATTAGCTTGGCCTAGATTTTTAGCATTGGCTGCTTCAGCATCACTTGTGTATATCACGCTTTGTCCTAACTGGACTCATGATGCCCCTATAGAGCTAGTTGATGGAACATCAATAGGGATGGTCAACTGTAGTCAACTGTAGAATAGGGGAGGGAGGGGAAAAGAATCATGGCGTGGGTTATCTTTCCCTTTGGCAAAATTTGCATCTGACATTGATTTATAATCAACATATACATGATTGTAGCCTTGTTTCAGCAAGTCATTACAATACTGAGACAGTTGTGGAAGTTGCAGCATCAGGTGGCAAGCGTGCCATGCGAGCCCTTGGATCCTTGTTCGGCTCATTTCCGTGCTACTTTTCTCCCATGCCAGCACACTTTTGCTTTCTGACAATGGTTAATGGAGCTGTGTGCTTGATGAAATATTGACTGAACTGATATTGCTTATAGCAGAAATTGAAATATTGTAGTGAGTAGACAATGGGGAGGTTGGGCCTCTTTTGAAACCATCTCCAGCAACTGCCAGTCTACTACTTGTCAATTTGTCAGAGGGGTCGGCAATTCCCATACTGTTGTGACAAACATGTTAGTTCTGATAAAAATACAGTAAATGAAGTGAAAACAGACTAAAATAGATGCAAGAATGTTGAAGTATTGTAATGCAAATGACTTGAGGAAGTGCCTTTCTCTCTTAGAGCAGAGAGAGAGAGAGAGAGAGAACATGACAACCGAGAAGAGTATTGAACTAACCTTTCCCCTCTGGTATTTAAGTTTAGCTCACCCTCTAACCAAAGGGTCTGCAAATCAATTAGATCTGACAAGTTCAACTTTAAGTGCACTGGCAGGGCAAATCGCGATGTCTCAGAGTTAAGAAAAATTCTCCAGTGTTTCTGACCTTGGATGAAGTAAAAAGCTCTTCGCTTGTCAGCATTCAGAGTCCCTCTGTCTGCAGAACTGTCCATGTGTGCAATTCTTAACTGTCACACAAGCAAAAGGGGTCAAAAAATGTCTTGTAGCATGTATTGGAGTTGGAGGAGCTTCAGTCTTCCTAAAGCTTTTTGAAAGAGCTGCTCTGGAGCTTTGGCTGGGCCATGCCCCCTTGTTTTATCAGCCATGTGGAGAAAGGGACTTGGTGTGTGGTGGTGCTCCCTTCCATCCCTTCTACAAGGGTATAGGGGAGCTGTCCCACTCACTCAGAGCTCATTCCATTCTATGGTAGTGTAATGAAGATGTCAGATTCCAATGTGCTAAGGCCTATAGAAAGCTAATATGAAATGGTGTGCCCCAGTTTGGAGAGGGCATTAGTTGTGGTGCTAGAGGAGTTCAATTTGAGTGTTCCTGCCTCTGAAGGTTTTAGCACGAGCTATTACAGCAGTGGAGTTTCTGCTGGAGTAGAGCTGCAAGGGGCTGAATCATAGAAATTAGAGTTGAAAGGACTGTTAGGTCCATGCATTTGTACCTCTGAGGACTGGTTTGCAGTAAACAGTTTTCTCATCATTTCAGGCAATAGCTGTTCTTCCTAAAACTTCACTGGGGGAGGCGGATCAATTTTATTTCCTGAACACTTTCCTGCTGCTTGGCCTGAGGCCCAGGCTGTGTAATTCCTGCTCTGACATCCTCAGACCCCTTTGTGCTGTTCTTGCATAAGCAGAACCAGAGAGATGGTGTAGTGTAGCTTGGTGCCTGCCATGTGGTAGTTGCTCTCCCATGTGCTCTGCTGATGGCTCCCCTTTTAAAAGCCTTCCCCAGGTGGGCTCCATCCTTTGCGCTTTGCCTTGTCCTGCTTCAGCCCCATCGCCTTTTTTGTGGTCTCTAGACCTCTCCTGTTAATCTCGGCTTGCCTCCTCCTAGCTGCTGTTTTTAGGTTGCCCCCTGGAGACTCTATTAAGCTAACAGAAAGCAGTTCCAGTGCTTGCTGGGCAAAGGGAGCCAGCTCTTTCTCAGTGGAGAGAAAGAGAGGGGGGGAAAAGCATGGATGGGTGGCCCAAAGGAGGGGGCACAGTTTCCTCCAGCGTGGGGCAGATAGAGCTGTGGGAACCGGGCCACTGTCTGCGTGGCCCCGCTTGGTGTTCACATGCCCTTTCAGAAGGGCGCTTGCTGAGAGGCGAGATGATTTTCAGCTCTCCAGCTATGAAAAATTGTCACTCGTTGGTATCACTGATGAAATAAGGAAAGCCTTGAAGAGCCGAAAGCTTCTATTACTTTTTAATATGAGTAGCTTTAATAGGAAGGCTTAAATGTTTCTTTCTATTGCTGTGTCTCAGCATTTCTACAATCATAAATTCTTTTCCTGCCAGTCTGCTATTACTGACATATCAATCCTTTCTACTTCTCTGAACAGTAAAATTGAAAGAAAACAAGGCTGAGGCTTTATGTATTTTTAATTTAATGAAATTCAGCTTCAAGTTGAGAAAAACAGTTCTCTGCATGGAGCACTGGAGCCCTTAGCCCTCAATAAGTTGGAGCAGCAGGATAGTCAGATATGGTATTGCTCATTCTCCAGAGAAACCTGCAGGGATTTCTTGCCAGCTTTGTCTCTGTGGCTTCTCTTATTTCAAGTCAGCCCTCTTCCGTGTTAATTCTGTCTAGTGGAGTTAATATTGCCGTTTATCCAGCTGAGTCCTGCCTTAGCCTTTCCTATGCAGAGGCCCCATGGGGCAGAGGGGAGTTGTTGAGCAGGTACCGAGGGTGGGAGGTGGACGGCATCCAGGGCAAGGGCAGCACAGGGCATGGTCTGGGGCGGGTCTTCAGCCAATGTCTGGGCTTTGCTTTTGCCTGTCTTACTATAGCAAGGGTATGTGGGGGTGTATGTGTACTTTCAAAACACTGGCTAAGACACAGCTACGTGGGTGGTAATGCTTGAAGTGGTCTGTGATTAGGTATCACAAGCAAATCAGCTCAGCCCTACTGTGTTGGTGCAGAGAAGGGGTATAATTATTGTCTATTATGTGTCCACAGAGCTCCAAGGGCTGTGTGAGATGGGAGTGGAGATGGCCGACTCTGAGGAATTCAGGACTTAAGCAAGAGCCAGAGATGGCCTGTCAGGGGGATTATAGCAGGGCCCCTGCCATGGTCCCCCAGCAGGGCCATTCCTTGCAGTCTCTGCGTGGGCACGTGTGCCCACCTCTCCAGGAGTGAAAAGCACCAGTGTGAAGGGAGCCAAATACTCTCTGTATTTCCCCTGTCAGGGAATTTACTTACACAGATGGACCTATAAATTAATGTTTCCAAACAGAGGCAGACACCCAGCTTCCATTCATTTTAATTCTTGAAAGTGGTTCTCTAAAGCCTGTAAGTGATTCTGAAAATCTAAACCTTAATCTTCAGCTATATTAACTGTATCATAATAAGGAAAGCTTAACAAAAGTAGAGTCACAGTATAATTGCAGCCTGTGTGCTCTGCGGTTTTGAGCAGTAATTTGTATAAATAGAAATCACAGTACTGGAAGTATAAAGTCTAGTCCCGTCTAATCATTAAGAGTGATAAGTAAAATGCCCTGCTCCTAGAAAAGATACTGGCACCAGTTGCCATCTGTGCATCTCATTGATTTGGAACAAGTCATATGATCAATTTCCATCTCTCTTCAGTGGACCCCCTGTTTAGAGACCTTACATTTAGCACTTAGCTGAGACAGGGCCCTTGCTGAGCCTTCAGCAAATGACTGTTTCGCTCAGAATTTAAAAGGTCCCTTTTTGCATATTGTCTGGACCAGGTCGGAGCAAAAAATTCATGTTGTTGGGGTTCAGATGGGACTGTGGGTGGCTACTTTGAGAAATGTCTGCCAGCGCCTCCTGGAGCTGAACTACGTGCTACCTGCCTGATCCAAACCCTGGTGTTGGCTCAGGCTTCAAAGAGTTTTTTTCTTTTTTTTTTTTTTTGTGATACAAATATCACAAGATATTACCCTACATAATCCTAGCTGTTTACAGACTTCCCAGCAGTTTGTTTGATAGGTCTTTGCAATTCAAACTTGTCTCAGCTATTCTAAAGACAAGGAGATAAATATGTATATTTTAATAAGACTTTTCCAAGGAAAATTCCTGTCCTTTTTCAACAATTAAGCAAACAGGTGTTTTAAACTGCTGCTGAAATGGAATGATCCTATTGTAGTCAGTATCCTCTAAAGCCCCAAATGAAGTGATGTGATACTAAGTGCTAAGGGCAAACAGTTAACCTCCAAGCACAGGCAACAAGCCTAGGTGGATGTTGGTGGGGGTGTCTGGGTTGGAGCCTCACCTCAGCTCGGGGAGAGATGTCAGTGAAGGACTGAGCAAAAGAAGGTTTTGCTTTCCGGAATGCCCTCAAGCATGTTTTGTTTGTTTGGTTTGCAATGTAAATGTCTGTACTTGGATGCACAGGGCTGAGAGATGCCAGTCTGAGTGAACATGGGAAAATACATAAGTGTATGTGTTTGGGTAGTTGAAGATGAATGTTCCTGGTAAGGGACCTAGACTGGAAGACCTAAAGTGTCTTTCCCAGTTGTATTGGCTTTCCCTAGCAACCAGACATCTACTTTAGGGTGTGACAGTGCTTGAGAGGAGGGCTTACCAAGGGTCATGGTCCATGATACAGTGTGCATACATTAAAAGGTAAACTACTCCCAAGAGTGGAACACCATGATTCCTTATTGACAAGGGACGTAGAGATCAGTGAATAGCAGGAAAGTAGATGTCTTCCACAGGTTTTATTCAGCTGCTCATGGTGCAGAGATAACACTTTGAATGAAGGCTGAGTACCAAGGCCTGTTTGGCTTATTTTTTATTCTTTTACAGAATCTTAGCCCTTTGGAGGACTGACTTTGTTTATTTCTTGTGGAATATACTGGCTATAGTTAGTTCAGAGGCATGAATTTACATCTCATTCACAAATTTTCCAGAGGAATTATCATTGGCATTGTTCAATAAATGGGTTGCCCCTAGTCATCACTGTGTGCTCATAGCATGACTGTCTCAGCCTGGGGTAAACCCATTTTCTTATTCCTGGTCTCTTGAATATCTTCGGCAGTCATGAGCTAACACACAGAGCTCTTGGCAAGCAATAGTATGTTTAATCATGATGGACAATTAATGCTTTTTGCTTTAGAGGGCTTCTGGAAAGAATAGCATCTCAGTGAGCCTCTGGCCCGGTGAGTCTGCAACTAAGTGGAGCTAAGAGCACCCGCAGAGCTGGGGCTTGCCTGGGGGAGGAGGCCCTCAACCACAGGGCTGGCCTGGGCCCATATTCCACAGGCTCCATCCACCCCCCACCATGGCTGCTTAGCTGCTGTTTCAGACAAAAGTGCTCTTGCCACTTGGTCACCAAAATGACCTTTGCATGGAGGAGCCGGATGGCACAGAAAAGTATCTCAGGGTGCTCGGAAGCCCGGTGGCTCATAGGTGCTGAAGAAGGGGGCACAATGGTGATGAAAGCCTGAGTGAGCATCCCTGCTGGGGCTGAAAACAGCATAGGTTGTCATGCTGTGGCCTCAGGCTGAATCTTTGCCCAACCCCATGCCAGAGAACAGGATTTTTTTAATGACTTGGGAAGCCAGTAACTGAATGTTAAAAATAACAGAGCTGAGGATCTCCCTTACCATCTGTGATGAGAGCCGCTCTCCGCCAAGGTGGCGGAGACAGCAAACTTGGTCAGCGCACTAAGGTAGTAGTGCTTGGCGAGGAGCAGGAGGGGAGGCCAGTACCGTGGCTGCTCCCTCTGGCCTGTGCTTGCCTGAAATGTCACACTGTGCACAGGTCTTTGTCCCTTGCGCATCTCATGACTGACTTTATAGCTGTTGTTGCTCCAGAAGGAAATAGAATTGTTCAGTATTTCCATGCTTGCACTCCCAAGCGTGTGTATGCGTTACAGAAATGCTATACTCCTTAAACTGATGGCAGCTTAGCATCCCCTGCTCTGATATGATGTAAATCTACCAGCTGTAACCATCAAATTATGGAAGCTCAGCATAAAAATATCACTGCCTTTCTGTAGCCACTGTGACCCAGAGTGCACAGAGCTTTGGCAGGGGGCCAGTCTTCCACTTAGTATGACAGTTGTGGAAAAAGAGGGGGCTAAATAGCATTTTTCAAATTATCTCCATCCCTACCCTTAGCCCCAGCATGTTAAGTTCAGCTTGCTTGAGGCATGCCAATCCAGGCTGCTCTTTAGAGTTTCTAGCTAAGCTTTGGAATGGTATAAAAAAAGAATGAAAATATATTAATCCAGAAACAATTAAACAGAGTCCCAGCATTATCTGGGGAGTTGGACCAGTCATTTTAGCATTGCTGTGTTCTGTTTTGGCAGCTTCTTTCTAATGGCTGTGGGAAAGGGAGGGGAGGAGATGATGCTGTTTGTCGCTGTTGGATACTTGGGATGCTTGAATGTGTGAGTCAGAGGTGTTGCCTTGATATGTGCACGTCAGACTGACTGCGCTTCGATCTGCGTACAGCCTGATGTGGCTGCCTGTAGCGCCCATGACTTCCGGTCAAAGCACTTCTCTTTAGAGCCAGCCCTGCCACCCACCACCTATTCACTGGGAAACGCAGGCTGCCATGTGGCTGAGTGCGTGAGATGACTTCATATGCACAAATATTTTGTCTTCATGCCAAATATCCCCAAACGCCCTCTCCTCTGTAAGGAATGTGCAGATCTCAGTGTCTGGCAAAGCCTTCTCCTTGCAAAGGGAATCCGAGAGGGGCCAAATGCAGAAGCTGTAGTAAAATCCCAGACCTGCAGTTACCTAAACACAAGGGTGGTTCTGTTTCTGCAAACAGCCTCTCTTTTGGTCTCCAGCCACAGAGGTGGTGTGCTGAGAGAGAATTAGTGGTGGGTAATGCATATGCACTCTAACTCTGAACTGCTTATGCTGACTTGCATGTATTCCCACCAGATTGCTTATGCCACTCTCCACGCAGGCTTATAAAATTTTCTCATGCAAGTGTTTGGCCTTGAAGGAGACTTCCCCAACCGAAGCCAGGGCTCTCACCGGCTCCTGGTCTCAGATGCTAAGGAAAGTAGGACGTACTGGATGTTACTGCTAACAAAGGAAAATGCAAGTTTTGTTCATTTGGTTTAATAAAAGCTGGACCCTCTTACGGTGACTTTGGAGACTTATGAGTGAACGCACTGCTTAAGACCTCCCAATTGCCAGGAAGGCTCTCCAAATCCTCTCTGCAACAGGGACTCCCCAGTGACTGCGGATTTGGATGATGGTAATGTATTTAGGCAACTAGTGATGTATCTTTTTCTTAATCGCTATCCTCTTGCTTGTATAGTAATGGTTAAGTGTTACCTTGCTTTTGTCTGTTAAAACCCAGCGCACAGTAATATTATTGTTTTATTAGATGTATCATTTGATTTCTGTATTTGATATTAATAGTATTTGATATTAGTAGTAGACATGACCCTTCTTGGTGTCTGGTTCTTTTTGCTGTCCCTCATTGATTGGCAAAACAGGTAGGAATGGAGAATAGAGATGTCTGGAAGAAACAGCAGCTACTAGGATCTTTTGAACCTGCAAGCCCCCTTTCTACAAAGACCTAACCTACTATTTGTGTTTAAAGTTGTGCTCACTGTGGGGTGCATTCATTTGAGCTTCTGCTCAGTTTGGCAAGTTGAGCAATTCTTTAGGGGGTCTCTTGCTTTTATCTTGCCTTGGGTGCTCCTCACTGTAAAGAATTGCAAGACTCTGTATTGGTAAATATCATAAAGGCCAGAGTGGGTAAACTCTCGTCTTTAAATGGTTTGAGAATTAGAGACCAGAGTGTGTCCTCAGCTGGCGACTTGGCTTAAAGCTCATCATGTGGTGTCCAGGTTTGCAAATGGTGCTTTATCATGAGCCTGGCGGAACAGGATTTCTGAGTGTGTCGGATTAGTTCCCTGGTGCTCAGCCTGTCTCGTTCCTCTCTGCAGCAGGATGCAGGAGCACAGTGGGAGGCCGAGGAGCCTCCCCTGCTTTGCATGCCCAGCTTGCTGTGCTGCACGCCTTGTGGGATGTGCACGTGGACCCCATGCTAACCAGCATGGTACTCCTACCCTGTGAGTCTTCTATGTCAATGCGGTGCCTCTGGTAGCAGGAGTTGGAGCCCAGGCAGAAAACAGCTCCTCTGTAGCCATTCTCACTGCTAAGCTATAGCAGCACTGCCCTGGCTGTGCTCTGCAGGGCTGCTGCTCTCGCTCTGGTGCGAGATAGGTGGATTTCATGGCATTGCTCTAGCCCTGTTGCAAGAAGCAGTGTCTGTGAGCGTGCACCTGAGCCCTCCAATGTTGCCTGCTCTCTCCACATGGTGTTTGCTTGAGTTTTCTCTTCCTGCAGGCCCTGCACATAAATATTTAATCCCTGCAGTGATGCAGTGGTAAGAATCTCAGTTAAAATACCACCATTTCTTTAGTGAGTTTGTGGATGTGCAGGACTAAGATGTCTGGTGTGCTGATAGGTGTGACACGTGGGACTTGGGATCACTTCAAGGGTCCCTAAGCAGGCCTGGCCTCCCTGCTGCGTGGCTGGGAGAGCTACCCAGGTCCTGTGGGTGCCTGTGCCACCAAATTGCTCTGGTGTCTCCTGTGCTGAGTGAGCTGCAACTCGTTCGTTGGCTGGGGACAGAGCAAGTTCCTTGAGTTTCTCTTGAAAAAAAAATCTTGCAGGGTCTAGGTACAGTGGTCTCAGAAGCTGAGCTTTGAGAGATGTTTTTCTCCCTGCAATAAGATTTCATATGTTTTCTAAGTCTTAGACAAACTGCTTCAAATGAGGTCATAAATATGCTATGTGACAGTTGTGTTTGTAGGTACATCTTAAGGAATGTGAGTTGGCAAAGAGGAAAAATGGTGTGTGCCCTGCAAAGCCTAACCATGTTTTGCTGTGTTCCCCTTTGCTATTTAAGCTATGATGTTTCTTTTAAATCCCTGTATGAAGCAGTAGTGTGTTAGTGTAAAGGGCACTGAAGGCCTTCATCAGGGCAGTGCTATTCTCTGCAATCTGTTCTGCTTTTGAAACGTGCCCTCTTCCATCTTAGGGATGTTAGGCCGCTTGCAGTCGTGCTACTTTGCTATGCTTGGTTGTTCCTAATGCTTTAGGCCCTGGCTGGGTGCAGCGGGGGCTCCAGCACGCGCTTGTCCAGTTCTATAAACAGCAGGCTGCAGGAGGGCTGTCCCCAGCCCCCACGAATGGGAAGGTCGACAAGGTGTGGCGCTTCTGCGAAGGCGCAGAGCACGCAGCATTGCCGGTGACGCGCCAGCGTGGCTGTGTGACAGGCGGCCCTGCGCCAGGCATGGCCCCGGCTCGCGCCTGGCTCCACGCGCGGCGCCTCTGTGCACCGCTGCGCAGCCGGGCGCCGCAGGCCCTGAGCGGGGCCGCACGCTGCTCCTGTTCCCATGGCAACTGCATGCAGCGCTGCCAGTCCGAGAGCGCGGCGAGATGAGGTGTGCTATCGGGAGACGAGCTCGCCTCGCTTACAGCCGCAACGCTAGGAAGGGCTGCTGCCCGTGGCCGTTTGGTGCCGTTGCCCTCCCAGGGACGGGGCAGGGCGTGCGCTCTGGCAGCAGGAGCGAGGGCGCGAGGTAGGCATGCAGTGACTGCCACAAAGCTGCAGCAGCGGCGCAGAAACCTGTGCTCCCTGCGGCAGCCGCTGCGCACCCTGCTGCGGCAGGAGGTTTGATGGTGGCAGCGCGCAATGAGCCTAGCAGAACAAGGGTAACTCCTGCCTGCTGGTGGCCAGCTCCGCGTGCAGCGTGTAAAATTTGGGATGGGACTTAGGAGCTGGAGAGCTGGGTGTCCCTGCTCTGTCAGTGGCAGTGCAGAAACATTTTTCTGCTTGCCAAACTTACAAATACAGGGCATGGGAAATCTGCGAACTTCCAGCTTTCAGGAAAGCAAGCCACTCTTTCCACTGAGACTGTGTTTGCTGAAGGGCTGTGCATTCCATGCCAACACAAGGCATGCATTAAGGAGGTGAGGTCAAGTGCAGGCATGTTTAGAAAGCACTCAGGTCTGCAAGTCGTCTTTCCATGTGAAGCTGATGTAGGAAAAAGGCTGGCCATTTTCTGCCAGCCTGAGACCTGCAGGATGCAGCAAGACAGTCAGATGCAGTGCAGGAAGGTGTTATACATCGTTGGCTTTAAAGTATAGAGCTGGACTGAATACAAGTAATCTCTATGCCTCATCCCCCTTGCTTTTTCATATTCTTTCTTATAATAGACTAATGAGTACCCATAGTTGGTATATAAGGCGAAACCTGCAGAAAAAATACAGACCAATTCTTGGTGGGAAAGAGCATTTGACAATGTAAGATGGGCTCTGTTTCTCGTCTTTGTGTAATTAGGTGGAAGTGCTGTAGGAAAATACCATATGCATCACTTAGATTCAGAAGCTAGGAAAAGCATCCAGATTGTATTTGGCTCAGTGTGTCCTGTAAGGTCGTAGGCAATAGGGTCTGGCAAAAGCAAACGTTCTCTTCTCTTGGTTGTAGCTGCATTTACAGTGGCTAAATCTCAGAATAACAGGATTTGGCAGTATCAACAGGGCATGTGTGAATGCACTCCAACCCAGGCTACATAACATGAGTTTGACCAGCTTCTTCGAGGTTTGGGACATGTAAAGGTGGTGCAAGAAACCTACTGAGGGGAAGTAAGAAAAGTGTATGAGCTCTGAAGCTAGCCAGGAGCTTAAAGTGAATTAGACATTCAGGTCCTATCACTACGTTGTGGCCCAACATCCTCTAGGGGAAAACAAACAAACTGGTTTAATCTCCTGAGCTCAAAATGTTTTAGTGAGGCTAAGGGATATGCAGAGGCTCATATGTGACTCTATTAGAAGAGGTCTGAATGCAGTTTGACTAGAGAAAGAAGAAACACAGTCTGTGCCAGATGTGTAGTTGCTGGAATGATTGAGAGGTTCTTTTCCTGTTATCTATTTAAGTGACATGAAGGAGTAGGAACTGATTTCAAGTGAGGGAATTTTTGTTTTGTTTCTAGCCTGTAGCCTGGGTCTCTTAGAACAGAAGTCCTAGGAAATCTGTATCCAACAGGCAGAGGAGTTATCAAGTCTTCTGGCATCTCACCTTGTTTTTAGAGAAAGCATTTATTTTTACAGCAAAAATAAAAACCCAAACTAGCCATATGCCTTAGCTCATTCCCTAGGAGATACTAGGTGAGGTATGTAAGTGCTATGTGGGGATCTAATGCTATTGCCTTTAGTGGCTGTGGGTGACCACACCTCTTCAGGACCTCGCCCGTGGGAGTCCATTATTTGCCATGCTAATCTCTCCCAAATGTGCTGTGAAAGCAAGCATCTGTTTAGTGCCCTTAGCTCTGCTCAGATGAGGCTCATAATCCCCAGCTCTGTTGTACTGGAGACCAACTGGATTTTATCTCCCATTATATTTATACTCAGTCCTATTTATTAAAGCATTAGTACTCTAGGTATCTGCCTGGTTATGATTTCTCTAAAAAGCATTAAACCAGACTGTAAGTGTGCTTAGCTCCCTTGCTGTAATGGGTAAACGCATCTGAGCTGCAGCTGGGCTGTTACACTCCTTTTTCTCCTGATGGACATTCTCTGCAATTTGGACTGGTAGCATTCTGTCCTTGCTGGGAATAGAAAGGTAAAAGCAGCAATATTTAGCAGTCAAAGACCTTAAGTGAATTGTGCTGGCTCCTTGTTAATAGTATTGGAACACCATTCTGAGGCCCGGCCTCGTTCCCTGGGTGCCAAGAATGCTTGTGTTGTTTCAGCAATTGGACATAATTCATGCAGCTCAGTCTGTGCTGTTCCTAGAGTGCTTTTCACTAGTGCAATTGCAAAAGTCTGCAGAGGACTCCGCCTGTCTTCATTAGCTTGCTACCTGCTGACATATATGTGTGTGTATATATACACACATATATAAGGAGAACAGGGCTTTGAAACTCCGCTAGAAGTTGTGCTGAATGCAAGGGGAGCTCCAGGTACATTTTCCTCTGTAGTGTATTTACTACACAAGCCACAAATCAAGAGGCTGGTGGCAGCTGACAGGTTTTCAGAAGATTCGGTCTTTTCATTTGAAAACTCCTGTTTAGAGGGAGAAACAATGAAGTGGAGAATGGGGTAAGCCCTTGGAACATCCAGCGAGTCATATGTAGGGTGCTCAGCTGAGGCATGGGATGCTCAGATTCAAGGCCTTGTTCTTCCTGAGATAAATTTTGTGGCTAACTGCATTATTAAGAAGTCTGGGGGGAAAAAAGAGACCCCAACTGATGCTTCTCCGTGGGCTAGTTACTGTCACAATAAGTGACGGTGCAGAAAACCGGTAGCTGAAGTATACAAGGAGGACAAAGGATGAGAGGAAGGAAGGATTCTGTATCCCAGCATTATATGTAACAATCTGTTTCACCTAGATGCTTGCATACATTTTTATGGTCTTACCAGAGGGATTTGTGTTGCAGTTAAGGTGGGATCCAAGCTTCTTAATGACCTATAAGCTTGACTTTTTGGTTCTTCATATGGAAAACATATGCTGTCTAAACTTGCAGGTGAGCATGAGCTCTTAGAATAGCATGTCCTTCACAAGCAACAAGTGCAGCTCCACCAGTCTTAGCAACCTTTCTAACCAACCAAGGGCATGTGTGTGCAGCTATCAGGATGCTGACAGCTTGTTTGGGGGTGAGAAGGTGATGAGCTGGTGGGGAGCTTTGCCCTTTCAAGGTTTTGTCAAGAGTGGCAATATTCCATACCTAATTAAGCCTATGGCTGTAGTATGGAGGGGTGTTTAATGGTAGCTATTTCTTAGTGCCTAGCAGCACCTGAAATACACAAGTTTTTCTCTGGAGGGCTCTCTGCAGGGATGTTCCTTGTGGACATGGAGCAGGTTGCAGCCAGGTTCTGCTCCTGATCAGGTTGCAATCCCCCAGGCCAGCTCTTATCTGAAAATAGAGGCCCATGGGTTCCTGTGTTTTGGAATTAAACAGGAGCACAAAGCTGGAGTAATGCTGTAGGCTTGTGCGGGCTGTACAGCCTTTGGTACCACAGCCTGCCGCTGCGCTGGAGACACCAGCAGAGACCACAGGCTGGATTTGTACAGCTCGGCAGCCTCAGCCACGTGGATGTGCCTGAGTCCGCATGGGTGAATGCACTCCCCTTCTTCCCTGCCTCCCTCTTGCTTGTCTTTGAGCTCAGCCCAAACACAAAAATGTTGGCAACTGTTTGCTGCACAGGCTGCTGCCTTGCTGGAGGTAGAGGAGTGATTTTTCCCTAGCTAACACCTACCTCATTTAACAGTTCCCATCCTGTAAAGGAGGCAATGGAAATCTGGCTCAAATGCAAAGCCTTTCTTCAGAGTGCACAGCCAGCAGCTGCTTTTGCTAAAAAAGGAATTGCTAGACAAGATGCAACAAATGTTGGAGTGGGGGGACTCTCAATCACTTGAAAATGGGCTGCACTCATCATGCTGGCTGTGCTCACAGCCCAGTGCCACAGTGAGACTTCCAGCTGTCTAGTGGCAGAGGGGCCAGGACACAAGGACAGTCCCATGCCATTATTGGGAGAGGTCCTTGTTCTGGAGCTGTTCTTAACTGGCCCTTCAAATGGATGTGGTTGGTAGAAGAGCTAGGAGGCCTGGGGGAAGCGCAGGTATCTCTGGTAATGTAAAAGGGGGCCATTCTCCAGACTGCCAGACTTATCTGCCCACCCTCTGCAGTCCTTGCAGGCCCACATCTGTCATGTCACTTTTTCCATCTCTGGCATTGACCTTGATACTAAGCATCTGTTAGTCTCTGGTACATGAAACACATTTGCGTGACTTTTGCCTAACTGGAATTTGATCTGAATCTCCAAAGTCATTGTTGTACTTGGACTGCTTGCAGCTTGTGCTGTCTCTCCTTCAGGTTTGGTCCCCTTGCCCTTGTGATGCTCTAAATTGTGAGCGTTGCAGCAATGATTGCTTCAGTGTTCCTCTTGTATTAATTTAATACTCTGCAGTATTGATTGCTTTAGTTGGTAGCCCTCTTGTATTATATTTAATACTCTTCTATTGCTTCTGCCTTCCCTCAGCATTATACTGAGAACTCCTTTATAGCGCAGCTGCAGCTCTGGACAGACCTGGTGCACTGTGGCTGAAGGAGGTCAGTCTGGTTTAGTGGGTGATGGGAATGGGAAGAGGTGGTTGCTAACCACAAATGGAAGGAAATTTGTGATAGCAGAAGGGTCATGCATCCTAAATGAAATAGGGGATGAGGTGGCTGCAAAATAACCTAGCCAAGCACTAGCTGGAGGTAAGGCTTGTTTCTCATCCTATAGTTAACTGTTGCACTGGGGTGATTTATTTGAAATCATGGTAAGGAAAAGTAGCTAGTGTCTGAAAAACATGCTTTCCTTTCCTAAGGAGTTACAGCGTTGGTATTAGAGTTGTAGGCTGGATTTGAACAGCTTGCGTTGTGCAGCATCTGGGAGGAAGTGATCAGACTGATGCTTCTTGGCCTTAAAATTTGTGTGTTTCAAATCAGGGCAGAAAAATCTTTTATCCCCTATCCTGGCCTTATAGGGAATGCTTTTCCTTGTCCAGTTCTCTTCTAGATGCTGTTTTGTGTTCTGCTCCACTGCCTGCCCTGGCTGGGACCTGTGTGAGCAGGAGCTGTGGAGATTGACGGCTTTGCTGAAAACCAGGGCCGATGGCTCCTACCATGCTGTCCTCCGGTGCGGTGCTTCACCACGACTGCCCCTCTGCGCTCGCAGCTGCTTGATGGAATGTATCCAAAGCTTTTAATCCTTTGCTGGAAAAAAATTGCTAATTCCCTCTGCATTTTTTGCCTCTCCTTCAAGGAGAGGCAATGGGCTGCTGTCACAGAACTGCAATAACCGATCTCTCTGGGTCCCCTTGGTGCTAAGTAGCACTATTAATGCAGTGCAGCGGGGGAAAGTTTTTTGGGAAAGATGGTATATGCTCAGTGTTTGAATGTGAAATGAAGCACCCCTTTGGGCGACCCTTAGGACACGAAAGGCGGGAGCGACGTGTGGTGTTCCTCTGCCGCCTTGAGGCTGGTGCTGCCCGCAGGTCCTGCCCTGCCGCCGGGCGGCCCTTGTGTGCCACACACGACGCAAAGGGCACCTCTTCCTCAGCGTTTCGTTTGGTGCTGTCACCCCCTTACGAAATGGAGGCCAAAAGAGGCACAAGAAACTTTCAGAAATGCTTTTCTCGCACAGGAATGACGGGAGGCCTGAGGAGAACCGCACTCCTAGCAGTGATTGTTGGCATCTATGTGGTAAGATGGCTCCCTACCCGGGGAATGGGCTTGGCCTTGGCGTGTGTGGTGCCCTGTGGTTGTGCAGCGTGAGCTGTGCCACCTACCTCGTTCGGTCAGCAGTAGGCTCCATTTTTCCGAAGGTGAGTTCTCCAAGATTTCCTTGCACTTGAAAAGTTCCAATACCTTTTTTCCCTTTTTTTTCCCCTTCTGAGTACTGTGCTGGTGCTTAGCTTGGACTAAAAATAGTGCCACTGAATATGGAAGCCATAATGTGTATCTAACTAAGGAGCCTCTGCAGAGAGAGAGTTTATTTAAAGTTACTGTGATTAAAAGTATATTTTAGTCCTCATCAACAACTAATTTTTCTGCACAAAAAATACCCACAGCACATGCTACTCTGAAATTCTTTAATTACTATTTCTTGCTCTGACTTCATTTATTATGAACTTTCTGTCTTTCAGCATCACTTTCTGCTGAATTAAATCTCATTTTCCTGCTTAAATGATGCCTTGCTCTTCTGTGAATGGAATCAGCGCTTTTCGTGTTTGGAATGAATGGTTTCTTCGACATTACTGAAGTGTGATGAAGTAGGAAAAACTGTCGGGAATCTTGCAGCATGTGTGAACTTTCTGTTTCTTCTTTATAGACAAAGGCCGTAAATGCTTCTCAATTTAGACCTATGCAAACACAGCAAGTGAGCTAAAATTATCCTCCAGCTGCAAAAGGAAAACAAATTGTGCGTTTGCCACGGCTGAGTAGGCTCTCTATAACCTTGTGCAACTGGCCCAAGGCCATTACTGTGCAAAATATGAAATATATTGAGTCGCCTGTGTTTGAGGTTTTGACCTAGAAGGTTAAAACCAGCACAACCAATTAATACAAGTCCTTGAGGTGGTATGTGTTCACACACAAATAGAAATCAATGTGAAATATCCATTACTATACCTGTAGGAATAAAAATATAGATGATTAGAAATAAGGATTAAAAAAAAATATCAAGTATGTCCAGAGTTAGTTCTTTGGGATTTTGGTTTCTCTGGCTTACAAGATTTAGATACTACTTTGGTGACCAAATTGTCTTTCTGTAGTTTTATTTTGAACAGAATTTCTTCTGGGAGAGATTTTCTTTGAACTGAGGCAGCTATAGTTTTCTTCCAAAAATGTCTGGTTTCTCCCCCTTTCTGTATTGCAAGTTGAGTTTGAGGTGCTGGTTTTTGGTCTAGCGTATCCCTCATACTTATGGTGAGACTCCTGGGCTGTAGAAATAGAAATTCTGTCTCCAGAAGGTTAAGTTAAAAGATGGGGAGGATGCTCTTGATAGAAACAAATTGACTTCTCATTCATGATGGCTCAGTTCATGTTTATGACCCTGTCAGACTCCATGAATTAAGGTGATTTAATCTTTGGACAAGTCTTGCATTGTAATAGGAATAATAATTCTAACCTTCCTCTGCATTTTGAGTGTCAGGGGTTGAATTTGTTGGTGCAGGAGCTCGCTCTCATTTGCTAATTGTTTAGAGACAGTGTTTCTTCTCTGTTAAGACTTTATTCCTTTAATACATAAAAAAAAAAAAAAAATCCATGAGGAAATAGAGCTTTTAACTGATCCCAACTAAGTCAATGGGATCTAGATACTGCCTCATTCCAGATACTGAACAGAAGCGGAAAATTTCCTACTCTCTCAAGAGAGTCAAGTCAATATAGATCTTAACAGTCTGCTGCAAAGTTGGGACAGGATCCATCAAATTCTATCAGCTGGAGATCTTGTCTCTTACTATGCTGCAGAAACCTAGAGTTGCAGTGTGCTGCTTGGCTATAAGGACTTAGTTGAAAGGATTTTATTTTTCGGAGGTGAAACAAGCTGTCTCCCAGACATGCTGTCTGACATTGATTAGACAATAGTTGTGCTGAAGCCAGTACATTCTATCAGAGGCTTTGTGCCTTCTAGTAGAGCGGGAAATGTAATGCACTTTATGTGTAAAAATAAATATTAATATTTAAGCTAAAAGTCACAGGAAAAAAAATCTAATAACCTGAAACAGCTTTAGATGTGTATTCTTTTATTCCTGAACTAGCAAAAAGTTTAGGGGCTCCATGGGCATCCCTGAGTTATTGAGAGAAACGCTTAGAGGTCTTTAATGTAATACAGACTTTGTTGTGTTTGGAGACAAGAAATTTGTGCAGACTGCTGTGGGAAAGACTTTGTCCTGGCTGCTTGTGCCTGTCTGGTATTGTAAAGCTGGACTAGATTGCTCTGCCTGTACACGGGGCTTGGAAGTCTGTGACTGATTCAGGCCTATTTTTGTTTGTAAGAGTCACTGAACAGCTACGTTTTAGGACTAATGTTTAGTGTTAAATGCCTCATACAGTGAGGTCCCCAACGGATTTCATCATGGAAGATCCCAGTGTGTAAAGAGTGCCAACTCGGGTCTGCTATGAAGATAGTAGTGTTCCTCTCTGTTCTTTTCATCTCCATAGAATTTTAAAGTCCTTACCAAAACTTCAGAATTCACCTGTGGCATCATCATGGCGAAGAAGATAGCAGGATCCTGGGGTGGGAGCCAGAGAAAGAATCCTTTCTTGCCTTGGTCTCCTGTAATTCTCAAAGGTCTTTTGTGATGCTGTTTCTGCAGTCGCTCTTGGGGCAAGTGTGCCAGACTGATGGCAGAACAAATTTTGCTATTGATCTTACATAGTCTGCATCAGACAAACTTTATCCTTGAAATATTTCTTGCTATATCAAATGATGTTCAATTAAACAAAGCTATTCAAACAAACACACACAAAAGCATTTGTGCTTTTCTGCAGCCCTTTAGCAGACACCCTTAGTGTTAATAGGCTCAGCAGTGATCTATGTAAATTAGTAATTGAAAAACATTGTGATACTTTCTGATTTGCATTTGGCTTTACAGAACAACTGCAGGGGCTCTCTTAGTGGGACTTAAATCATTTTTTTTAAAAAAAAAAAGGCAGCACAGGTTTTCTGGTTGACTTTACTGAGTTTCAGGTGAGACTATCTGTGAAAAGTGAGGGAGAATTCATTTCTTTAGTGGTTGTTGGTATGGACCTGAGCTGTTGCAAGGACAAGAGGTTAGATGGCATCCATCAAATTTGATCACTGCATCAGGAGAACTAGGCAAAGCATGGGCATTTTATATCCCTCCTCATTTTATAAGTGCCTTCCTAAGGGGACAGAAACTCCTTTTATGGCAATACAGGTACAGGTTATAGCCAGACAAAGGTCCAACTGCAGAAAAAAGGACATGATAAAAACATCTTGCTGGTTTGTACGCCAGCCTTTGGAACTCTGCTGTTACTGCTATTAAGTTGCACTGTGAAATTATAGTCTCAGGACCAATTTATTGCAGGTCTACAGGGAGTCCACTGAAAAGCAAAAATCAAGACTTGGTCAACATGTTACAAAGATGCCATGAAAAAGAGACAAATTTAAAGTGACATCTGATTTCAAGCACATGCTGATAGGCATAGGGGAGAAGAGGTACAAATACAGAGGAAGCCCTAAGGCCAGGCAGGAGAAGAATGTGTATGAATGAGAGTACTTGAGCAAACCACCAGACTTCTCAAGGGATCATATAATGATTAGCCTGATTGCAAATGTTTGTGTTTATTATGATGAGTTGGAGTTATGGATGCTTCTTGTTCACTTGTGCTGCCCTGAATGTGCCTAGAGCTTGTCTTAAAGCCTGTGCAAATATGGTCCATCAGAACTGCCTGGCCTTGATTAGAAAGAGATCTGAGAAGCCTGTCCTTGACGATGTGACTCAGAGGTGCACAGCTGCTATGCTGTTTACCTGGAAACAGGCATACTATTCACCTTCTGTTTTAACATCAGGAAGTTGGCAGGTAGGAGAGGGCCTCAGGGAGTAATCTGTTGGTATGGTGCAGTGTTAAATTAGGACAGCTATAAGTATCTATTGCAGGCCTGCAGGGAGCTTGGGGAGAAGAAGAAAACAGGGCAGGGGAGGGAGCAAGGTGTGTCTAGGGTGTAAAGGTGAGGTTAAGAGCTATTTTAAGTGAGAGTCAGGGGAAGACATTTGGCAATGACTTATGCTGGAGATGCAAGGAGCTGAAGAAGAAAAAGCACATGTCCAACCCTATGAATCTTGGCAAGATTCTGTCATAAGGAGAAGGAAGAGCATAAGAGGATGCAGCATCTTGGTCTGGAGATGGTTCATATGTGCGGTGGCCTTGCGGATTGCTAGGTAGCCCTTCTGGTTGGGCGTGGAGGGGGCTGGCATGCCAGCTCATAGCCTCACACTTGCATTCTGCAAAACCAGAAGGAATGATGCAGAGGCTGTGGCTGCTTCAACTGCCCAAAACAGGTATTTTTGCTGTGCAGTTTTGTTCTCCCTTCTCTTCCCCTTTCTGACTGTAGTGACCTTCCCACACTGCATCTATGATGCTAAATAACCTGCTAGCAAATCTTCATTAACCCTTTTGTTAAATACTTCTTAGTTAATATAAATTCAACCTGATAAATAGATTAAAGCAATGTAAAACACCATATTGAGTAGATAATAAAAAGAGGAGACAAGGCAACAAATAAAGCAGTCTCTGGAATGTTTACAGGAATGGATGTTCCTAGGGCAGGACTTTTGCAGCCACTATGCAGTGACAGATCAAAGCCAGTAAGACAGCATATATGTATATGGAGGATAAAGCCCGCTTTGCCCTGCAAGCGGAGGTCACAAACATAGGAGGTATTCTGCATCCTGGAGGAATGGCCTTGGTGGGACAAGCTGTGTCAAAACATGTGCCTCTGCAGGCCCCTGCTGCTGCCTTCTGAGGGGCCTTCCCCTGTGGTGGGCTCCAGGCGCTGATTGCCCAGGGATGGCTCCTCCCTGGCCAAGGCGGGGGAGTTTAGAAACAAGGCAATTCGTTCATTGATGCTTGTTTAGCTGGAGCTTATCCACAGAACAACTGAAGATAATGAAAGTCTCAATGAAGAGCTAGACAGATGCATTTGTCATAAAGGAATTCACATAGTTAATGTGGAAATCTATAGGAGGAATCTGAAGGGGAAATTAAGGTTATTTTAATTAGAGAAGCAGACAGCCTTGCTCTGATTTGCACATGTACACAAGTGGATTGCCTGCCTGATAAACAGCTCTGTGTCCATTATATGATGTATTTCTACTATTCTGGCACTGTCAGGATCTGTCTGCTAGATCTTGCATCTAAACTAGGAGTGGCAATTAGGTGACTCGTGAAGGACAGCCCATGTTTCAAGAATGGGGACATGCTACACATGTTACAGCACAGGGATTTTTCAGGCTATGAGTCAAAAATGGCTCTGCAAAAATACAGAAAGTAATTACTCAGCATGACGAAAGAGGAGGCTGAAGGGTGGATAGTCCTGTGTGTGTTTTGCTGGATCCGAGCTCGTAGCGCCAGGAGGCGCAGCCAGATGCGAGGTGGCTGCCCTCAGCCCCGCGTAGGCCCAGAGGCTCCAGCGCCCCTCGCTCAAGGGCTGAGACGTCTCCACACAGGCAGGACCTGTGCCCAGCTTTTGGCTTCAAGCAGGAGGAGCTGGTGTTTTGCCAATGTTTTGTTGCTGACAGCTCAATGTCCAGAGGCTGTTATGAGTAATGAATGAGGGTCTTAAACAGTATTTTATTTTTTTTAAAAAATTACTGTTTCCCATAAAAAAAAGTAATAGCAGCCCCCATAAAGAGCTTTATCTCACTATAATAAAGGCTGCCTCTAAAAGACTGATGTTGTGGGCATGAGCATTGTGGCAAGAATTAATGAACACCCTCATTGACAGTAAGCCATTGTCTAGAGCATCCTCATAAGGAGATTGAACAGAATGGCCAGCAATGCCAAATTAATGCAAATGAGGGCAACTCCAGAACAGCATCCTGAAAGGATTAGACTATCGTTAATGCAGGCATTAAATATTTAAACAATATGTATATGAAAGAATTATGAGCCTTCAAAGCTTGCCTGTGTTTTATGACCACATTAAAGCTATTGTAATGACACTTTCTATGTTGAAAGCAGGCACTGTTTTTACTTTGCTTTTTTTTTTACAGCAGACAATGATCATGTGCAAAAACACCACTGCAGGCAAATCATGTGCAAAGACACCACTGCAGACAAATCAAGGCTGTTAGCCAGACTTCAACTCTGGAGGATGTGTCAGGTTAGGAGAGGAAGGTTGCTCTGCAGGCATGCCCATGCCTATTGAAAGGCCAGTCACAGTAAGCAGGGCAAGGCTGTTGCTCGCCTTACAGTTATGTTCAACCTGGACCTGTTCAGGATTTTAATGCAGGAGGTTGCCAGTTCAGTCAGATCACAAAAGCAAGGGAAAAAAGCCATATTTGTTGGGGCTATTTGAGTAGGCTAATAAGCAAGCCTGGAAATTGTTTTGGTTTAGTATTTCTGTGGCAGCTTTTTAAAATGAGGTGACTCTCTGCTGCTCTTTGTTTTAATGGGCTGTTGCAGGTTTGATCTGCAGCTGACTTTAGAGAAGCTGAAATGATAGCAAGCATTGCCTGAAGGAGTGCAGTGGGCTGCCTTTCAGCAGTCAGGGTCTCTTCACAAGCTGTTTTATCTCAGACCTGGTGCTGACAGACTTTGTGTTTGTCTGGCGTCATTCAGTGCTACCTGTTTCTTATTGCTGTTGGGGACTCACCTGGCAATTTTTGAGTTAGTTTGTACTATAAGAATAAACAGATAAAAGTCTGGGGTTTATATAATATGCGGAATCAAATAGTCCTGGTTCACTTTATATAAAAGAAAGGAAAAATAAGTCTATGCTCCAACTGTCTTTTTTATGCCCACTATAAGCCTGTTGTGCTATCTTTGCTTATCAATCCTATAACAGCATCTGTCTCAATGCATATAGAAGAAGCTATTACTAAAAGACTTTGTCTGAAGCACAGAGTTAGTCTAGAAGCTGTATGGGTAAATTCAAATTTATGTTTGTACATTGGTTTAATATTATTGTTACAGTAAATGATTCTTGTTCTGATGTTCTTGTCATTGCCTGGATAAATAGTCCTATCTATACTTTAAATGTATAAATTTGAGTTGTCTGATGCTGTACCTTCATAGCTTCATGTTTTGTTAGACCAGTTATTAATGTAAGTATAGTCCTACACCTGCTAGGAGTTAAGTGAAAGGTTGTAATTTTTTTTGTAATGCTTTAGAAGAATCTGAGAGAAACCAGGCCGTCCCCCTTTGATTCTCTCTCAATATCTTCCCGAATTTGGTCACAAATGATAAATTCATAACATATGAAGAATGATTTTTGAGGATATTTTAACTGATGGGATAGTTAGCAGTGAAAAGCTGAACATGATCAATCCTCAAAGCAGCTGGAGATAAAAACCAGTTATTCAAATTGTATATGCAAAATAATATGAACTTTGAAGGTATTTTTAGCCTGAGAAGTTCATTTTAAAACCAGTCCATGCTTTGCCATAATCACCATAGCCCAGGAAAACAAATCTCTGGGCTATGTACACTTGATTCTATTAAATATCACTATTTTGTGTGGTTTAAATATTTTTATTTTAAATTCTTAAAGGTGAAACCTTCCTGATTAGTTTAAAGCTGAGGTTGCTAGTGCCCGAGGATCTTGAGAGCATGAGCAGGACTAAGTCATTCTAGGACTCTTTACATAAAAACACCTCTGCTGAAATGACTGAGGAACTCCCAAAGCAGGTTTGAATCTCACTGAAAAGCACATGACAGTTCAGCATTATGGCCTGTCTTTTGCCCAGAAGACCCTTCTGCAGCTCTCTACTAGTATTTGTAAGAACTCATCAAACTGAATGTCTCAGTTATTATCTTCTAGGTGTTGGGTGATCAAAAAGGATATTGAGTGACTCATCTGAAAAATCTAGGATTATCCCATCAGCTACATGGCAGTACCCTAGATAGTATGTTCCTGTGACAGTATCTCTAAGCCAAGAGCGCTGTGACCAAGGAGTCTGCAATGGGATCGTGTCTCTGCTTTCCTCTCATGGTGCAAAGCACACTTAACTGCACTATTGTCAGTTCAAGCAGAAAGTGCCCTCTGTGGCTATCAAAGGGGAAAAAAATCTAAGTGAATCAAGACAGCAGTGAATTATTTCTTGCAGGGAAATGGGAGTGAAATGAAGAACCCACTTATATAGCTTAATGTGTTTTTGAAGGAGCTCAGACAGCATAGTGGGGAGGGACTGTATGGGGAAGAGTCAGTAGAAGACACAGATCCTCCTCGAGGCAGTGGTGAGATGTTTATTGATGTGGGGGAGCTGTTGCTGAGGCTCTTGAGCCTTTGCTGGAAATCTGCTTGCTCTGCTAAGTGCCAAGAGCTGCGTTGAGGGAAGTGCAGAAGGAGATGGTGGGCTGGGATGAGTTTGGCTGCAGCTGAATACTTTGTGCCTTGTGTGTGCCAAACCTTTGCTTCTTGCCAGCATTCCTGACAGCTTAAGTGCTTAAAATAAACCTGGTCTGTAGCTGAGGTTTGATTAAATAAATTGCTGCTGCAATGATGCAAGTGAATGGGTAGCTGGAGCTCTCTTGATCTGTTCAGCCCAGCTGCGCGATGACGTGCTGCAAGGATTTGGGGGGGGATCGGCAGGTGTGGTTTTAGCCTGTGATTGCTGTTGCCTGAGAAAGGTGCCCTGCTCTGCTCCGCGCCTGCCAGGGCAGGAAGTGCTGTGGCTGCAAAGTGCACACTTCAACAGCAGCTTCAGATACTGTAAGTCATCAGCATTTCTTTTCATGTGACTGGTTGCTTTTTGCTGTTCTCTGCTGAAGCCCTTGTCATCTGCCATGTCACCAACTGATGCAGTGTGGCTGGGGAAGGCGGGAGTATGGTGAGCGCAGCAGGAATGTTGCTGCAAGGTGGAGCCAAGAGTTGGTAGTGCCTTTGCAGTGTCTTTGTAAACCAGCCTCTTCATAAGAAACTAATTTCATAGTGTTGCTCAATAAGCTCGTACATGAAAGGTGAAACTTTGCAGGAGAAAGCAGTGGCTCAGATGGACCAAGCTGGTGGCTGCCAGGAGCAGGCAGGTGAAAAGCTCCTCCAAGCTCCTCCAGTTTCCTTAGGGTGCTTACGGTCCTGCTTGGTGTTTTCACTCCTATCGATACTGGTGTGGTGCAAAATAGGGTAAGGTGCAGGACAGTAAGATGTGAATGAAAGCGCAACCTGCCCAAGGGCTTTAGCTGATGAGGTCATTCTTTAAAGAAGGTCAGGTTTTACAAAAATCCATTGTATGACTAGTCTAATCAGTTTCTAAATCTATCGTTTTTCACTAACAGTTCTTTTTTCCTGTAACTACAGGATCTATTAAGTACATGATATAATTAAATATAACACATTAATGTTCCTCTACATCAATCTGTAATCCTCTAATGAGTGACAGAACCACAACTCATCTGTGTCTGAATTGGCTGTGTTTTGGATTTAAAAATTATTGCTTCCATTTAATGGCAAATTGATCAATGATGAATCAGTGCATGATACTTACGTTAAATGCTTGATTAGAAACTGCTACAGTGTCTAATAAGGATGCTGAGGTGCCTGGGATGATGGTCATTTCAGCACTGCATGAGCAGCAGTCACTGGGAAGCTGAGGTTGGAATCTCAGTTCTCACACTGCCAGCTGTGGGGCTCCTCTGTTCGTCAGCATCTCCCTGAGCATGGCCAGCAAGAGGAGCTGGGGGGTAAAGCAGCAGTGACATCTGAAAGCTTGTGAGTTGTTTACTGTAGTGTCAGCTGTGACTTTTGTGTGGTCTACTGAAAGCCTTGTGCTGGAGGAAGACAGAAAATCCCAAGATTGGGAACAAAGGTTATTGTGACTTGAAACAAATGCATATTTATTTGTGCATGTCTGTTTTTCCTGTGAGTAGCTTGCAGATGTGGCTGCAAACCACTGCCCCTCCACACCAGCAGTTGTGGCTGTCCCTCCTCCCTTGGTGCTTAATGCCAACCCCAGAGCTTGGCAGTTTATTTGCCCTCTGCTGCTGATGGTGCCAAGCGCAGGTTTAACAGTCGAGCTCTTAAGCTAGGCATTAGGAAAAGGTTTCTAGCTGGAGGATAGTTTGAGGAATTAATTGTTTGAGGAAGTGTTAGGATCTTTATCACATGAGGTAAAAGGCCTTGTCTGGAATGGTTTGGGGAAACATAATCCTGCCTTGGGGCAACTAGGGGAATAGATAAGCTTGCCTAGCTCTCCCTAGCCTGAGATCATATGAATTTGTCAAATATCTTGAACTCTCTTCTGTAAATGAAAAATCTAGTTCTGAACCTCAGTAAATAGTTTTCCTTATACTGAGCACTGGTTGATGCCTAGAGAAACTGACACTGCAAATTAGTTAAGGTGTGGTAACAGAGCCTTGGGGCTCTGCAGAGGCAGGAGGCAAATTTTGGCAAGAACTGCTTGTGCGTTGTAAAGCCTGGTGACTGGGTTGGATTAAGCTCTTGATGCAGTCCGTTTGTCCCTTCTACTGCAGCATAAAATCTTGCTGTAGAATTCTTGTTTGCTCGTACCCCCTTGAAATCTGGCTTCCAAAATGTGAGTTTAGCTGTGTTCTGTTGTGCCCAGGTGCCAGCTGGGCACTGGCTCAGACTAATCTTCCAAACCTGGCCTGCTGTGTTGCTGTAGTACCCGATGTTGGGAGCTGCTTAGTAGAGGACAGGTGTTTTGGGGTGCTGGGAAAGCAAGGCCCATCTTTGGTGGAAGGGCAGAGGACGGTGTGTACAGAGTAGCTAGAGCACGCAGAGCCGTGCTCGGCTGGCTTGGGCCTTGCATAGGGCACTGAACGTGTGCGCGCAGGCCCTGGGCTCGCTGCCGCTTTGTGGCCAAGTCAGTGCTCAGTGCTCTGAGTGCTATGTGCTGCTTCCAGCTGCAGGGTTTGAAGCAGGGCCTGTGACTTGAGGCTCCCATGCGCAACATCCAGCCGCAGCGTTGAGGCGCAAAGCATTAACAACCAATACCAGCAACGCTGATATTCCGGGACCTATGGTAATGCTGGTCATTTGAGAGCTAGGTAATCTGAGAAGCACTAAGTGCCTTGACAAGTAAGGGACATAAAAGGCTATTTTTCCTTTGGGGGTGGTATTGCAATTTTATACTAAATTTACTATGGTTTAGTTCATTCTTTTTTTCCTTCATGCTGTCCCTTCAAGAAGGGAAATCTCTCCCTTCAGCTTTTTTGCGCATCCTGAAGGACTAAACATCCAGAATTAGGTTTGGAAAATGGTGAAAAATAAGTTAGGTTTCCAGTACTGTATAATCTCTAACTACAGCATACCTTTAAAAAGTCCTTTCAAAAAGTTAAGTGAAGTTGATGCTTTGGGAGGCATATATTCCCTAATAAGGAATCTTTTGTAAAGGCCTTTATATGCTGTTTTTCTTCATTGCGTATCATTAACCACCATGCGTTTCTAGTCATTTGCAGCTCTGGCCCCCTTTTCTAGTGCAAAACAGGACTGTATGCAAAAGCAGTATGAATGTTTACAGTTTATTGGCCTCTTTAGGGTGCTTGGCATCTTCTTGATATTTGTTTTTTAGCTTTCCTGTTCTTGATGCGGAGTTGTCTTGCTTTGCATATGTATAAATATATATACACTTGGCTTTGATCGGGACATAGTTTCTCTGAACACAGCTGCCCTGATTAAATCAGAATGATGGCAAATTGAAAGGGCTTGTTTGATTTATGAGACTTGTACCAGCATTAAAGAAACAAGAGAGAAAGATCAGGAAAAAAATCCAGTTCTGTTTTCAGACTAACAAATGCATCAAGTATTAAAAAGACTCCTGCAAGCCCAGTGTCATTTTCCAAAAATAAAGGGTGTTTCTCTTTACTCCTCCATATTTTAATGCCAGAAGAATTCAGTCATTCTGGGAACTAAGCAGACATGTTTTGTTGGCGCTTTACCAAATAATACTGCTGACAGAGGACACTGGCTTTAGCAACAGGTGCTTTAGGATTTTTGAAGCCTGGCTGGGAAGTGGCCATTCCTCATCCATCCTGAGCTGCTTGAGTCCAGTATCTTGGAGGGAAGCAGTGCTGTGCGGGGGAGTTCTGCAGGTGAAGGCAGGGGCTGTGGCTCAGCATAGCAGTAGCCCCTTGGGCTCTGCGAGGAGAAGGGTGCTTGGTCCCCATGGTCCATGTAATGCTCATAGCAAATGAGGAGTGCAGCGTGAGGGTAGTTGAGTCACCTGGGAGAATGGGGCTCAGCAGGGTTTGGGCTATTGTCTTTGCAGAAATGTCACTGTGTCCTGTAGATACCCTTTGCCTGCTATGCAGGTCTGAGCATGCATTCAAGGCTGAGGTAGGTTTGTGTCTGGTCTGGGAGGCAGTGGGAGGAGCTTGTCAGGAAAGAAACTGAGGGCTTAAACAAGTGCTAAGAATGAGCTCAAGTCAGAGGCATAATCCTGGCAACAGCTGCCCCCTGAGAACCCTTGCTGTTCCTATTAATAATTTCCTGCCTCTGCAGGAGGAGAAAAATAAATTTGATCTGACACAGGGGGTTTTCATACTGTAAACGTCATTTTTGTTTTCTCTTCTAGCTGTTACAAACAGTAGCTCTTTCCTCCTTTATCTAGTAAAAGTACAGCACGATGTAGTGCAGAGGATGTTTATATGTGTTTGTATTTTGTGTGATGCATACTGAATAGATGTTATAGCAAACCAAATATGATAGACAAAGCTATGCAAAGCGTGGCTTGTCAAACTAAACTTGGCGGGCTGTGACAAGCTTTTCATTTAGGTGTTTGCAACAAGATCTATCCCTGGACCAGGACTCAACATTGTTAATGTTCACAATTAGCATGAGATGGAACATTAGCCTCAAATTCATCATTCTGCCTTTTGCATGAAGAGCTCAAGGAATGTGTATATTCAGACCAAATGAATTTGCTTTGAAACTAATGAGCTCTACTAATTAATTTTATCCTTGTAAATTAGCAAATACTTCAGCAAATCTATGCAGAATGGGCCCTTGTTGGTGCATTGCCTGCTCTGCAGTGTCCAGGGTCTGAGCATGGCTTGTGCAGGTTGGGTTGGGAAAAGCCTCTTGTTACTTATTTTTGTTTGCTGCTTGTTTTTCCACGAGAGGCTATCTGCCCCAGGATGTCAGGCATCTGCAGGAGTCTTTGTGGGTGTTTTGGAGCCAGAGCCATGGGCAGAAGGGCAGTGCCCCCTTTTGCAGCTCCCTGTGTTCTCTGGCATTGGCCCAGACTGTTCCCTGGTGCTGTCAGGTTAGTGATCAGCACAGTGCCTTGTAATGAGCTGTCACTTTATGTGTTAATTGATTGCCTTTATCTCCCCAGGATATCTTGTTCTGCACTTAAGGTCTTTTTCTCCTGTTAAGAGATGGTCCATTTTAGTTCAGCACAGATGAGGTAAGAGGTAGTGTTAAGCCCTTGATAAACTGGTAAACATCTGGGCTCATTTTCTGTAGGTGGTTGGCAGGAGATCATTGTTGCTCTAAGAAAATGATTGTCATGTGGAAGGCCCTTGCACTTTGCTTTGGGGCATCTGCTCATCTTCCTTTGCCCTGGCAGTGCCCTGCTGCCTCAGCTACCCAGCTACACTCTGCCCCCTTGGTAGCTCGCAGTGTTGGTCAGATCCCAGCCAGGTGTCTGTTTGTGCAAATACTCAGGTCTCTGAAGGAGCCTTAGCACACTATGCAGGGGGACAATAAAACCAGCCTTGCTCTTGAGCATGTTGCAGTTCAGCTCACTCGCAGTCCAGGCGCTGACGGCCCTATCCTTGTGGTGTGATCCAACAGGCCATGATGCCTAGGGCATGCCTGGGGGATGGGTGGCTGTGGTCTGTCTTGTTCCTCTTGCACCTGTGCCCCGCGAGATGGGGCTCCTGCCTGTTCAGCCAGGAGCTGGTGGAGGGGAAGGGCTTCGTGTATCAAACTCTGCCCAGAGCTATGTGCTTTGAACAAAAGCTGGCTTTCTAATGCCAATTTGCACAGTGCTTAGCACATGAGTTTTTAGGACCTTCCCAGTGCACAGGAATGAATTTCAGCATTCAGGTAGCCAAGAGTTAATTTGCTCAGGGAAGTTTTGCAGATTCATCAGCATGGAGCCAGAGGTGAGGTAAAAAGACTGGCAGCGGACAGAGTAGGAGGGATGCGCATTAGGAAAGATGGGAGAGGAGCTCTCCATTTATTGGTGCCTGAAGGGTTTGCAGCTTTGGCAGCAAAATCTAGAAGCTACAGGAATGCTCAGCACTGCTGCTGTTGGATACCCAGACAGACATATGAGGTGCTTGGGAAGGCCTGCTGGGCCCATGCAGGAGGCATGAGAAAATCCCTCCTGGGTTTTCTGGCTAGCTCAGGTGCTGCTCACAGGCACTGGAAGGGCAGTGTGAGCCTGCAACAGCAGCTCTCACCTCCACTTGTGCCCTTGAGCATTTGGGCAGTCACAAGTGCTTTACAAAACACTGAAACTTAGTGAGAGACAGAGGAGGGGAGAAAGACAAAAGCAATTCTACCCTTTCTGCATGATGAAGCTAGTGCAGGGTGTGCTTAGACAGCCATAGGTGGAGTTAATTAGCAATGTTACAGTCTGATGCTGGGGGTCATTCCATCAGCTTTAGCACACTTAGCTGTAACATGAATATTGAAATCATGGGGGCCACCTGGAGTCATTAATCTCACTTCCCTGTTGCGGACAAAAGACATTCTCATCCCAGCCACAAAAAGGCTCTGCAGGGATGATTGAGTTACCAGAGCTGCTTAAAAGCTGACTGCATCAGTGCAGGCCAACTGACAGGCGGGGAGGGGAGGTCAGAGGTGCAGTTCGTCACCTCTCTAACAAAATTAATCAAGAGGAGAAAATCAGAACACGTTTGCTATTGAATGCTGAGTCAATGCTCACTGTGTAGGGCATCTTAGTGTGGTCCCCATTCAGATTCAGACGGCAATGAGAAGACTTGGGAAAAGTCTGAGGAAGGAGAAAAACTTTCTTTTTGAGGGAAGGAGGGAATGAAAGAGAGAAGGATGACTTAAGAGAAGCCACAGAAAGAGGAGGAAAAAAGTCAGATATCCCTGCTACTGTAACCTCTAATAAAATTATTAACTTTTAAATCTAAGGGAGAAGAGGGGAAAATGGAAGAAACAAGTACTGAAAAAAGCCAGTCATACACAAGCATGTATGCTGCTTGTCATGATGCAACCAGATGACAGCAGAGACTCTCAAGAAAAAAATGTCTTGGCTTGGAGGTAGATGTGGAACAAGTTAGATGTGAGTAAAGGCCACAAGGTGCAAGAGCGCCCTAGTGTAGTTCCTTTGGTAAACACGAGGAATGATCTAAGCTGTCTCCTTCTCAGGCTGCGGGCTGGTGATGCGGCTCCTGTGATGGCAGTTTCTTTGGGGTGCCAGTCACACACAGTGACTTGCAAGGCAGCTGCTGCAGCCCCATGTGCCTGGCCTGGATGTCCCCGGCAGCATCTTCTCCGGCTGCTTGGAAAAGTGGTGCAGAGCCTCTGCCCTGAGGTAGGTGGGAGCTGGCATTTTGTGGGAAGGGGCAGGGAACCTTCAAAGGAAACAGCTAAACCGCTGGGGAAATTCCCTCAGGGAGAGGGTTGATCTTGTTTTTTTCCCTGTAAAATAGAGGAAAGCAAAATCCAATTGAAACTTCTATTAAAATTTGCTGCTGCCATGATGTGTAAAATGCTACCAGCTCCTGTTTGCTACATGGCTGTCCAGTCATTTCTGGAACCTACCAACTACTAGCTTTGCTTTCTTGTAATGGGTTTCCCTGGATAAATGTACATTGCTGAAGTAAAAGCAGAAGCATGCTCCTTCTTTTTTCGCCCTGCAGGCGCCCCCGAAAGCCTGTTTGTTTAAACAGGGAGCGTGCTGCAAGCCGAGGTGCTGACTGCCTGATTCGCAGCTTGACTTGTCGGATTCCCAGCAGCTGTCTCTTAAAGCTATTAAGACAGGGGCAGGAGACCAAGCTACAGTTTGTTTGATTATTAGAGGCGCATTTTTTTCCCCCTCCCTCCCTTTTGCAATATAGTGATACATGAATCTCTTCCTACTGTAAAGCAGTTCTGAAGCATAGAACAGTTCCAGAGCCAGTGCAGCAGAAGGTATTTTAGGCTTCTATCTGGAAACAGCTGTAAAACAGACTGGTTGCAGAAAGCAGAAAAGCAAATGCAATGTAAAGGCAGAAGAACATGCATTTCCTTAGCCTCTCAGCAAAAGCTGTCTTTGAAGTGAGGCCACATCTGTTGATGGCATCCAGCAGCTGAAGGGAATAAGTTTGGCCAGGGAGTTGGATTTTCAGACAGGCTGCATGTTCCTGGAAATTTTTCTTGGTTCCCCTTCTGACCTTCAATGTGAACCTTGACAGCTTTCCTTGGGAGATTAGGAAGGAATGGAGCCCTATACCTTGAAAAAATTCCTCAAGCTGGATAAAACAAAGTTTGTTGGAGCAAAAAGCAAATGACTGAACCTTTAGTCCTTACGGAGGATTTGTACTCAGAGCTCATCTAAACAGTACCCCTCACCACAATAATAGTAACAGTTGGTAGAACTACTGAGGAGCTGAGAAGCCTGGGGAAGATCAAAGCTCAGCGCAAGTACTTTTTAAGCACTGAACAACATTATGTTGATGCAGCCTGCTGGCCCTTGACTCCTAGGGACGCGCTTGCTTTGTATGAGGTGTCTCATTTACCAGTTTGTCCATTTTTTTTCTTAGGCAAGATGACCAGGGGTGAGGAGAGTAGTAAAAAAGCTGAACCTGAATGGAGAAAGGGCTTAAAGTGCTGTGTTGCAACAGCCAGAGCCAATATCTCAGGAGTGTGAACTCCTGTTTTTTTTCCCCTGCTGGTTGGCAGCACATCCGGACAGCAGGCAGGGCAGAGCAGGGCTCGTGCCTGTGCGGTGCAGAGCGGCAGGCGGGGAAGTGGCTCTGCTGTGCGGCCCTGGCCTCGGCTCCTGCTCTTGCGGGGGCCCAGGGGAAGAGCTCGGAGGAGACCTGCCAGAGGCGTTTGCAGACAGGGCTGCCCCAGGCCTTGCCTGCCATGCGCCCTGGGGGGAGGCGGTGCCCGTGGCTTCCCCACTGCAGAGGGTGGATGCTGGAGGAGGAACCCAGCGAGCTGGCTGTGCTGGAGCTGCTAGCATCCATGGGAGCTGCTGTGCTTTTTTTCCCACAGGCGCCTTCGGACTGCTGCTTGTTATTGCAGCACTTAGAAGCAGTGATTCTGCTGAGTCTGCTAAGCCAGTGTATTTGGCCCTCCCTGACAGCAGTGTAATAATATATTGTGCTAGGGTTCGGCACAAACATGCCATTTAATAGCATAATAAATGGGAGAGCAGAGGATATGTTTACCAGACATGCAGTGCTGAGATGGGTGCTCCTCCTGTTGCCATGGTTACGAGAGTGGTCTGACAGGATTGGGGGCAAAATGTTCACATTGTTCCTC
This sequence comes from Microcambeva ribeirae, assembly GCA_035222435.1. Taxonomy (NCBI): domain Eukaryota; kingdom Metazoa; phylum Chordata; class Actinopteri; order Siluriformes; family Trichomycteridae; genus Microcambeva; species Microcambeva ribeirae. Next base: position 51,268 of record JAYECN010884541.1, on the reverse strand, counting down.
CTCCCCCACCCTGTTTTCCTTTTAGCATAGAATGTGATAACAGAACCAAATTCATCCCTGGTAGAAGTGCAGTGTGGTTTCTAACATCATTACTGAAGATATTTGCATATATGCATATGTGCATATTATATATATTTACACGCACATGGGTTTTTCATTTTTGGACTTACCCAGCCTGAAGTGTTGCTTTACATTCCATGCCTGTTGCTGTGCCTCTCATGGTAACCCTTTGGCTGTTGCTGTGCCTTGATATGGATTGTACCAGGTGGAGGGGAAGAAGGAATATCTGAGCAAATTCTTTTTTTATATATGTCATAACATCAAGGTGATACATTTAAAGGCAAAGTTTTAAAACAGTGTGACTTCATTGGTGCTCTAAGGAGTGTGGGTGTTCTTATTTCATATTGTAACTCCTGTTAAAGCTAAATCGGCTGGGAAGCAATTTAAGGAGAAAAAAATAAAGTGTGAAGCAGAGTTGCCTGGTCTTGAAGACAGGTGTAACCAGAGTAAATGGAGCTTACCCTTTCTGCCTTGCCTAATGTGACACATGTTGTTTGTGCAGCAAACACTGAGCATGCTGCCTTTGCTGTTCCTGTCCTACCTGGTCCTTGTCAACGGTTCAATTTTAATGGGTACAGAAACGATTTAAGCATTATTCAAGCTAAAACAGGACAGGCTCTCTTGGGTATGCAAGGCCTTGGTTGGGCTGTTGCTCTCCTTGGAGCCTTAGGGCGTGGTTGGTTTTCTCCTGCTTGCACTAAGCACCTGTGGTTGTGGGCCACGTGATGGACCTGGGTGTGTGGAGGCAATCCATGCAGTGGTGCTAGTAGGAAAAGGGTGGTCCTCCCTGCCTCAAATGCCTCTCCTTCACATTCCTCTTGCTTTGCATCTCCCAGCTCCCCTCCTATGCTATCTCACCCCTGCATGTCTGTCTTTGTGGGCTGAAATCTTCCCCAAGCCAAAGCCTTGCTTTCTGCGATAAGCTGCCTGCTAGCTCTGCTTCTGGTGTGGAGCCCCAAAGGCCTTGTCCCATTCCTAGTTTGTCAGAAATTAGGTCTCCCCTCTGGACCCCACAGGTGTTGCAGGAGGCAGTGAAGATGTGCCAAAGCCAGGGAAGGAGGCTCAGGCCAAGACGCTTTGCCTGCCTGCTCCGAAGTGGAGCTCCTGTGCCAGCAGGGCGAGCATGTGTAGTGTCCCTTCTTGGCAAATAATTCAGTCTTTCTCTTTCCCTTTGGAATCTGATTATCCTAAAGCTTTGAGTGAGCACTGAGCATGAGGGAGTAAAACTTGCTGACTGTAAAAGGCTGTTCCTTCTGATCTGTTCCACCAGCTGCCACTTGCAAAACCCTATTTAAAAGAGGACAACAGACTAAGAAATTAACATTTACATTTCCTTGATCCCCTTCCCTAAATTAGGTGTTTAATTTTTGAAGCTTACTCCCAAAATGGGGTTAAGTGATAATAACAAGCTGCAAAGCTGTGGATGGGTTGCTTAGCAATATAACAAAGATGTCCTTGAGTTGCTGCTCTGTTCTAACACCTCAGTTTAGAGAAACCTAATGTTACTGTTACAGATTGGCACAGAACTTCATGAAACATTGCTTCATTGTAAAATTTAAATGTTAAACACTTAAATACAAGCATTTTAAAATGTCCAGCCCATATTTTTCCCTTGTAACCTTCATCTTTTCTTGCTCTGAGCCTGTTGCACAGTGTATTCCTTTTGCACTCAAAAAAATGAGCCAGCAGTGGGAGATAGCAAAAGTATAGGTATCCTTTTTACCTTTGTCGCCTGCTGCAGCATATTAGCATTAGTGCTGGTGGTAATCCCCCTGATTCAGGGCTAAATGAGGCGGTAAACTCTGCAGTGGAGGCTTTGGTGGTGCAATTGAGCCAATTAGCCACTGTTCAAGTGGATTCAGGAGAAAAAGAAAAAAAAGTCATTGGAGATGTAGGAAAGTAAAAGCCAATACCCAAAAATATTCAACACCTCACCTCCCTCCTTTGTCCCTTATCTGTGAATTGCTATCTGCCTCTACAATCAAAAATTAGATTATCAAAGAAGTAAACTAGCCATTACAGCTCACTCATGTCCTGGTGGTCATAGGAAAAAGATTCTGGATTGAGTCAGTCAGATGCACAAATTATGAAGAGAGGACATGAACACAAGTTGCAAAGCAGCCACATCTGGAACAAGATATAGTTGCTCTGCAATAGCCTGCAGCTGTATCAGAGGTGAGGTACAGGGCAAGTACTGAAGGGTGTTTTTCAACCCCTAATCTAACTCAAGTTTGGGGCAGAATGGATTTATTAGTATTAAAAAAAGCATATAGGCCCTTTATGTAACACATGTACAGCCACAGTGTGCTTGGCTTAATGGACCATCTAAATGGCAAAGCTCGTATGGTATTACGGTCATGCACATAAGCTGAGACTTTTGGTATCATTTACCATATACTTTTGCTGCAAAATATAATCTAGAGCAACAGGACTAAAAGGTGGGAGAAAAATTATTGCTCCTTGAGCTTACCACTAGGAAAGTAAGGTAAAATGATGCAAAAGGGCTTTTAAAAGTCAGTGCAGGGACAAGCTCAGCTGAAGGGTTCTGGAGGGGCTGATTTCAATCCTGCCTTCAGAGCAGTGCTTCTCACTGTCTCGGTGGTCTCAGCTCTTTCTTTTTGATCTTAATTTACATTAAACAATGTAATGATTATTGTAGGCCTTCTGGCTAGTCCTTCTCTGAGGGTGAGATGAATGGAAGCTGTGTGTGTTGAAGCTGTAACAGCTCATGAAAACTCCCTTTGTTCTCTCCATTATATAACAAAGTCCAAGACTCTTTCAGCTCTCAAGACTATACTAGGAGGGGTGGCAGCTTGTCCTGTGCAGAGCTGGATATCAGCCTCATCTGTGGCTTCCTCTGTTTTCCTGTTCTTTAGCCATCACATCAAGTTAGCAGACTTGTTCTCATCTTGTAGTTGTTGATGCTTCAAGCCAGGGTATTGAACTAGAGTCCTCTAGCCTAGGCTGTGCTATGGTCCTTTTGGGTGCCAGGAGTCCCAGGGTTAGAGATGGCCTTTTCTCCAGATCTGCAGGGCCCTAAAACCTCTACTGTGGCCTCCTGGATGCCTTGGCTGCCTGCCTGATCCCCTCCCTCCATCCATTCACAGATTGTGGTAGATGAAGCTTCTAGGGCTGCACTCGGACCTTTTGTGGCTTTGTTCGCCTAGTGCCCTCCAGCTTTTGTTTCATGCTCTAGTTCAAAGGGGGAGCACCAACCCTCTGTGTGTATGACTGCCTGCAAGAGCTTTGCTTTCACATTTTCCAGGCCCAGCGCTGCTTTAGGGGATGGCTCCCATAGCAGCACTGCTCCCCAACATAGAAAAGCTCTTTGCGATTTCTCCTTTGAAGCATTAGTAAGAAAACACATTGTCTCTTCCTCCTCCTCCTCCTTTCCTGTGATATTAAAGCTGATAATATTTCTTGCAGCAAAGAGAAGGGTGTTTTAATGGAACATGCTCAGCAGATGCGATTTCAGTGGCTCTAGCTCATCTAATTACTCTCCATCTCCATGATGCCTCTGTGGCGTATTTCATAGCCTTTCATATTTCTTGTAAATTTTGTGCTTTTACAGCTCTAAGAAATGAAACAATAACAGTAATTGATTTGGAAAGTTGCCCACCAACTGTACTAATAAAGGTAGCAAGAGTAAGGGGTTAGTTCTGTCAGAAAGTGAACATTGAGAGGAAAAGACAAAATTAAAGCCCCTAATTACAGTGACAGCTGCTTAACTCTTATTGTGTCAGCACTACCTGCCCTGTTTCTGGCCAAAAAACACATCTCCAAAACCTAGTATGTCAAATCCTCTGGACAGTTAATTTCAGGATGGATTTCTAAACCATGAAACTTTGCTACTAACATTTTTGCCCCTGCAACCAAAAGATGCAAAGGAGGAATGGGGGGGGGGGCGAGAGGGGGCGGGGGCAAAAAAAAAAAAAGGGGGCTG